>JASANB010003773.1:0-17006 GCA_030248155.1 Sabatieria punctata
ATCTTAATTTATGTACTTTTTATTATGCTTTTAGTAAGTACTACTACTACTGCTGTAAATTGTAGAGACAATGACACCAAATTGCGATTGAAACGGAGTCATCCCATGAAACGATACAAAATAGTAATACCTATTTTAGTATCAAAGGAATAGGGCCACGATCGCGTCCATCTCATACTGGACGCGGTTATCCAGTTTGGTTCGCTTAGGGCAAGATTAGACCTATTTCTTTTACAAATTTAAAATAGTAGTCGTAGGTAGTTAGTAGTCTCTTAAAATCGCCAAAAATAATTAGTAGTCTCAAAATTTCTCGATTTTGAATATGTAGTCGTAGTTAGTAGTTTCAATATTCTATTTTATGCAACGCTTGCAATCATACATTTTCGCACTAAAGAATCAAATCCATATTAGACAACACACAACGCCGACGAGCTGCCCTTCACCCCACTAGGGCCCCACTGGATATCTGGATCCGATCCGGGATTGATATTGCCAATACCGGATCCGGTGCCGGATCCGGATACTGGGGTACCGCACATTTACCGGATATCGATCTCCATAGAGCACAGAAATGTGTGGTCGTAGTGGTTGATTTACAAGTATTTGAGTGCACCAATTGGCACAGTGGCCAGTGAGCTACATTCAAGACCGCTGGTTCCATCTCAGAAGGTGATAGATCGTCTCTAAAGCCGAAAAACGTGCAGATGCTGTTATTTAATAAGTATAATTTGCGTTGCCTCAATTACAGATATTGATTGTATAAAGGTTCTTCCGACTATGCAAATTTTACTGTAGCAAAATTGGACCTTTTTTTACTGAGATATCCGATCCGGATCCAGATCCGATTGAAAATCTTGATCCGATCGGGCCCTACACCCCACCCCATCCAACCGCATCGCTGTCAATCGATGAAATAGTATCTGTCAAAGTCAACGACACATTCGTTCTGCTTTCAAGCTATCCTCCCTTTCAGTCAAGCTCCGATCCACACTGCAAACACAGGTCTTGTTCAGCCCATCAAGAAACCTGATGCCTTCACACACAAACTTCTTTCAACATACTGATCTTGTTCAGCGCTGCTGAGCTGATCCTCAACATGGCGCTCTCAAGCGATCCTATCAAAAGCGCCTCAATCAAGACCCTCTGGAAATCCCTCTCCACTCCTCCCAACCCTGAGGATGAGTTTGGAGCTGACGTTCCCTTGCTGAATTACGAGCTGCTCTCTCTCAAATCAAGCCCCAGACAGCTCCTGGACCTGATGGTGTGCATAATTCTGTACTCCGAAAGCTCTCCCAACCGGGTTTTTGAAGGCATTCTGCGGCTCTTCAACAAGTCCTGGTGTCTTGGAATCGTCCCTTCTGCCTGGAAACGCTCTGAAATTACTCCCATTCCGTATGTAACTTCAGCAATAAAACCTATAAAAGTGGCTTTGTCTCGAAATCTCTTCCTGATGTCGTAGCTGAGCTTCCAACTTACGTATGGTTTAGTTGCGGTTGTGTAGAAAATTCGGCAATTTTACTGCGATTTTATTTGTCTACACTGCATTTCACAAAGTTCAGATGGGAAATGAGTGCAGAGCAGGGGCTGAAAAAGTGCTTTAATTGCATGTGGTGCCAGCTAAGCAGAGAGCTCCTGCTTTCCTGGATTTAAACAGACAGTTTATTATCTCTGCATGAGCCGAAAACTAATGTCTAGTTCCATAGGAAAAATTCACTTATTGGGTACTGCGAGCACTAGAAGTTTAAGAGGTAAAAGAAGAATTCATATCCATATAGAGATTAATTCAAAGCTGTACTAGGGCGTTCGGGATTACTCCCCAGCAAGAAAGTAATATTGTTTTTGATGGGTTAGTGGACAGCCGTGTTATTGAGGTTGTAAATGTTTAGTTTTAGTATTTACTAACCAAGTACTAATCTGAGTAGGCACTGGGGTCGGTTTTAGTACCGTTTGCTACTCATGTGCTGTTGTACGAAATAATAAATAAATAAATAAAAAGGCCAATCCCCCGCGAGAAAAAATATTAGGGGCCCCCTCCCTGCCCTAAAGATACATGTTATACTATTTAGTTAGCAAACTGGCTCAGAAATCACTGATTTTTAGGTTAGAATCCGCTTTTGGTAACCGAATTTGGCCTTTTCGGTGCAGATTTATAAGATAATTCGGTGTTTTAGAAGCCTTTTGTCGTTTATTTCGCCTGTTTTTAGCTCGAAAACCGCTACTTAGCAGCTTAAAAATACCCATTTCTAGCCGTATTACATTAGATGCGAATTTTTTAGCGATTATTATATAAAACATGCTAAAAACGCATTTCCGGACGCTTTGGGGGCGTGCAAAAATTACGTAATGGCATGAGGGGGGAGGGGGGGTTCGCCAAAAGATTACTAATCATTACGGTGGGGGGAGGGGGGGTTGACGACTTCATTACGTAATTTTTTTAAAGTGCAGAAATCACTAAGTGGTCATAATTTTAATTGTTTTTACGTACACTACATGTACATGTAGTCTCGATTTGAAGCCATTGGGCTTACATTTTCTCAATTTCACTTAGATGGACGCTTAGATTAGAGAATAGCTACGTTTCCAATTTTTCAAATGCTAAATGGCAACAGTGACTTTTGACATCTGTGTGATAAGAGTTTATAAGGGTATACCACATATCGACTCGATCTTTTGCAGGGTTCATGCGGCTTTTTCAGAGCAAAATTTCCTGAATAAAGTCAAATTTCCCTGTCCAATCAGAGTGAGAACATTCCATACATGTACTAGGGGGGGTTTGGGGGGGGTTACCCCCCCCCTGCTGGAAAGGCAAAACCCCCCCACACCCCCCCCCCCCCCCCCCCCCGAGACAGGTTAAGGGACCCCTCCCCCTGACCAAAAAATACAAGTACTAGTAGTGGCTCCAGTATTAACAAACTGGGTCAGAAATCACTAATTTTTAGCCTAAAATTCACTTGAAAAGCCTTTGGAAACCGAATTTGGCGTTTCCACTGCTGATATTTAAGAAAAATCGGTGTTTTTGAAAGCTCTTTTTGTCATTTTTTGCTTGTTTTTAGCTTTAAAACGCTATTTGGCAGCTTAAAATAGCGATTTTTAGCGTCCTTACTGAGAAAAACGTGCTAAAAACGCATTTCTAGGCGTTTTGCAGCTTTTTGAAATTTGGGACCCCCCACCTGGGCGAAACCCCCCCCTCGACCCCCCACCTGAGGAAAAAACCCCCCCCTACCCCCCTCCCCCCAGGTTGGCCCGGAGCTGTTACATGTATGGAACATTCTAACAAGGGTGAGAAGTTTTTAAAAATTGGCTCTGAAAAACGCATTTAAACGGTATTCTGAGGGTAAAATTTACAGTTGCAGTAGCTGTGGAAAGTCAAAAGTCCCATTTTCAAAAGGGTGGCGAGAGATGATTCTATTGCTATCAATTTTTTCCCTGACCGGACACCAAATTCCCTGCATTTTCCCTGAAATTTTTAAAATTCCCTGACTTTGCATGACTCCCTGACTTTTCGGGTGCCGCACGAACTCTGTTTTATGACCATCGATCATCAGTCAAGTGATATGGCAGCGCAGCCCTAAAATCAATGATAAAACACTTTGGTTTCAACTTTAACAAAAAGCCACCCAATGATGGCTTCTATGTAAAACTAAGACTATGCGTACATGTATGTAGTTGTAGCTCATCAATAAAGAAAACGAAGAAAATTATCTATTGTTACTGTATACAGATGTTATTTTATTAAAAACGTCATTTTACATGGAATTGAACTCAAAAATTTGGGCTCTATCGCTTCAAAAAATCGAAATTTCGGGGGGGGGGGGTAGCCAAATTATTACGTAATTAGGGGAGGGGGGTCAGAAAATTATTACGGTGGATTATCCGGGGGGGGGAGGGGGGGTCCGAAAATGGGCAAAAATACCATTACGTAATTTTTGCACGCCCCCTTTGAAGTATTTTTACATTTTTTGGACAGACAACTGGACGAACGAAACCCCCATCAACCTCCTGCTGACCGAAACCCTCTCTCTACCCCCACCAGGCCGGCCCGGACCTGTTACATGTATGGATGTGTTAATAACAACAGTACGTAGATTAAGTTGGCCTGTCGTTTGCCTGGCTGCTATGTAACTATTGATGGGCTGTGATGTAGGTTATTGGCGTATGCTCTGGGGTGTAACCTACGTACTGTAGTGCGGTGGCTAGGTGTAGATTTGAGAGAGATTTGACACAATGATAGCGGTCAGAGATTGATAGGCGCACCGACTACAGTGCTCTAGGAGTCAGCGGCTGGCCGTGAGAATAATCGATATGACTCAACAGCTAATTTATCTATAGTCTTGACTCTTGCTTTGCTGACTAATGATGGGCGTGCACAGGCGTCGGCCAATAGACTCCGAGCAATGGGCCACTAGGATATATGCGTGCGGGCAAATGACAGCTACCGTAGGAACAGAATATTCTATTAGGTACCTGGCACTCTAGCTATAAGATTCTTGTCCTTTTACGGACTCTATTCTACTCTCGCTTACCTGATGTATTCTCTCTCTGGGCGACCGAGTCCGGGATCGTGACTGGCGCCTCGATAGGTTGTAGTCGGCTGGTTCGGCTGGTTGGTTGTCGCGCTTGGTTGCAGATCGGATCTCTACACCGTCTACCAGGACGCTCAGTTGCCACTGACCGAGGTGCGTTTCAGCGCTCTGCTTATATAGCGCGCGGCCCCCTCCAGTTAAGGAAGGCGAGTTTTTCTAGGGCTCGCCAACTCGCCCTTGCACTGGCCGCCCACCTGATACCATTCCCTCCGACTCGGCTTAACCATAGCACACACAAAACATAGGAATATACGAATACACATCTGAACGTTTATTGCAGTACTTTTAAAGTATCATAATAGGCACGTTGCATATAGTAGACACTCCGTTGACCATTGTTATAACCATCTTTGACAGGGCACGTAAATTAATTTCCGTTCCCATCTCTAATGTACTGTACTACTGCCAGTGTCTTCACTGCTACTGTAGCCAGCGCCCTTATTGATGGGCACGTAAATTAATTTCCGTTCCCATCTCTAATGCACTGTACTACTGCCAGTGTCTTCACTGCTACTGTAGCCAGCGCCTTTATTGATGGGCACGTAAATTAATTTCCGTTCCCATCTCTATATGTAACTGCTAGTATCATTCTTATTAGATGGATAGAAGCACGACAAAGGCAACCGAAGAGCCTATTGCCAAAGTTAGGAAGCCCTAGACGCGCAAACCCTGGCAATTACCTTGCAAAGAGGGTAAACAGCTCTTCTCACGTACTAGTTGCAAGCCAGTTGGAACTATGACGGCACCGCCTCTCGAGGTCCTGGCCATGTGTCTCTTTCTACCGGCCGTTCCAGTCTATTTGGTGCTGTTGGTCTCCATTGGCAGAGCAATCCGTAAGCCGGACAATCATCACCGCTTTCTCTCCTTCTATTGGCTGATCCTCAGCTGTGGGCTGGCCGACATCTGGTACCTGCTGCACTTCTACTCGCTGACCAGGTTCACCAAGTGGGCGTGGCTTCCAGTCGATCTGGGCGGTAATTGGCTGGCCCGTCTGTCGCTGATTGGCAACCACTATCTGCGTCACTCGCAGTGTCTCGGCGTTCTTTTGATGGCAATCAATCGACTCAATGCAGTGGTCTACCCGGCTAGCTACCATTGGCGGGTGACTGAGTGACGTTGATTTTTGATGTAGATAAGAGCCTTTCTTTTAGTGGAGTCCTGCAAATACACGTCGTTTGGTGTTGTTGGTGCAGTGGATGTTGCCTCTGTTTTTGGTCTCGCCCATGCCTGTCTTTTGCAAGATCCGCGCTCATAGAATTGTCAACAGCACGCTGACAGACAGGATAGAGGACCCGCGACGTTGCGCTGCTGTAAGTCTGTTTCTTCTCTCTTCATGTATTGATTGGCGCGGCGTGTAGTGGCGCGTTTTCTTAGCCTTGTCACGGTCAGGGGTTTTTCAACGATGTGCTAAGGGAACAAGTCATAAATATTTGTTGTGCTAGGTACTTTAACTAAAGTGAAGTGCACGGATACTAAAGTCGTAAATCATTGATGCGGAGGTACATCTATACTGAAGTTTGTAGCACAGTTGGTACTGTACAATGTAGGTAAGTAGTATACCCCGGTCAGCTGGAGGGGCAGTGACGTCACGGAGGTCAGTGCCTCTCCCAGCCGTCTCGAGATAAGCCGCGCCCGCTAGAGACTCCGCCCCCTTATGACTCCGCCCCGGGAGTTTCAAACAGCAAAAACCGTCGACTGAACTTTCGCACATGGGCCAACGGTCTTACCAAATTTCCCAGCCTTCGCCCTGGTGGATATGTTGTGAAAACTCAAACTCTGCAGGCTTTTTGTTTGAAACTCCCGAGCGGGGCGGAGTCATAAGGGGGCGGAGTCTCTAGCGGGCGCGGCTTATCTCGAGACGGCTGGGAGAGGCACTGACCTCCGTGACGTCACTGCCCCTCCAACTGACCGGGGTATACTACTTAGGTACTCCAAAAATTTCAGGTAAGTCCAGGCTCAGCTATCTGCAAAATTCAATTTCAGGTTCAAGTACATTTTTCCCGGTACATTTCAAGTACATTTACCCGTTTCTGGAACGCTCTGCCACTATAGTGGCAGTGGCCGTTGTTAAACGGATTAACAAATTCATTAACATGTTATGCGTCGCAAGTGTGCCGTTAATGAATTTGTTAATGAATTTGTTAATAAAAATGTTGTGTTAAATGAAATGTTAAGTGATGTGCTGGATGGTGTAGGAATACTGAAGAAGGAAAGACTAACAAAAAACAGAAAAGCAGCGTAGTTCCAGTTTATTCAATCTCCATTCGGCGCCCGCCCAAACAGAGCAAGAAAGAAAGGACAGGAGGACCAGGGATGGATATTTTTCGAAAAAACTTCGGCCTGTGTTTTTTCAGTTTTTTTCGCGTTTTCGCGAGGTGACGAGTTTGAGTCCAAATTCTGGGGGTAGAGTACCAAAAATCGCAAAAAGTTGTTGGGCTAAAAAACGCTAAAATACGGCTCAAATACAGCTGAAAAAAAACGACTGCACTACAAGCAGTTTTAGCAATTTTCGACTCTGAAATTGTAAAAAATGTTTTAAAATAGCGTCGCCGAAAACTGGGAGCAGGGGGCGAAAGCGGAGAAAGCTTGATACTTACTTTTCCACCAGTGCTTTAGGAGGTGGCTCGACCGACAGCTTCTGGAGTAGTATTTGATTGGCTTTGTCTAACTGATTGCTCTTGGCCGCTTCCACTAAGCTTTTACCGTACCTGTACATCAGCAGCTGAGACACTATCTGAATTGTAACGTTACGGTATAGCGTCATTACAGTACCTCGGGCACTGTAAATAGTGAAACGGAAAGTTGTGACTAGTCAATGCAAACGCACAAAACACACACACCAAATCTTTCATCACTCTCCCTCCCTAACGGACGTCGAGTGGACACACTAGTTCCTAGCCACTACTAACTACAAACTAAAAGACTACTAACTACCTGACTGTTGGGAAAAATGAGACTACAAATTAATTCTAACTACAAACTAAATCAGCTGACTACAAATTGACCACTAACTACATATTTTTTCGTTTCGAGTTTGTACGTAGTCTCAAATCTTGAAATCTTTATGGATGTTTACAGGTATTTTATAACAGTTTAAGTCATAACATGTAACAGGGGGTCTGGGGGATCTGCCCGCCACCCGACTTAGACCAGACCCCTCCGGAACAACTAATTTTTTGAGCAAACTTTTGCAATTTTTTACAATTTCAGACACAAAAATTTCCAAACTGGCCTGCAAAACAGCACTTTTTAGCTGTTTTTCAGCCCAAATTAGCGATTTTTGGCGATTTTTAGCCAAAAAATTGCGATTTTTTCGATTAATCACAGAAATACAAACATTTCTTAGCATCTTAGTTCATTCATAATCAAATTTAGTTTAAAGTGCATACATAAATGACAACTATTAGATCATCTAAGGCCAGATTGTCAACCACCAAACATCCACCCACCGGTGGCAGAATATTTGCATAATAAAAAACTACAGTATGACGGAATGGAACATACATGTAACAGGTCATCCGCCGAAGGGGAGGGGCTTGAGGGGTCTGGCGCCGGTCGGGGGGTCTGAGCCCAGAAATTTGGAAGGGGGTTTGGCACTAAAAAAACGCTAAAAGATCGCAATTTTTCGGCTAGAAATCGTAAAAAATCGCTATTTTGGGCTGAAATACACCTAAAAAGTGCTGTTTTATAGGCGATTTTTACAATTTTTGTGTCTGAAATTGCAAAAAAAATTTGCTGAAAAAATTAGTTGTCAGCAATCGGAGGGGGGGTCGGAAAAATCGTCTCCGAGTGGGTCCCCATCCGGCGAGTCTGGCCTAAATCGGGTATGGATGGGGCCCCAGACCCACTGTTACATGTATGGTATGGAATGGCTACAATAACTAACCTTGATTTCGCGGATATCAGTCGAGACACGCGGAGCTGACCAGATAACGCTATGCACAGCCTCCTCTAATCCTTGGTCTAACGTTCTGAAACATCCAAATTACCATACATGTACAGTAACAGGGAGCCTGCCCCACCCGACTTACGTAGGTGAGACGCCCGAGGGGAACCCCCCGCGACGATTTTTGGTCCTACCCGTCCGATTTTTCTGGCATGTAATTTTTTACAACATTTTAGAATAGACACTAAAATTGCTAAAAATCGCCTGTAAAACAGCACTTTTAAGCTGTAATTCAGCTCAAATAAGCGATTTCTTGAATTTTTTAGCCCAAATTGTTATTGCTGAGCGTTTTTAGTCCAAACCTTCTCCCTGAGAATTTGGGATCGGACCTCCTCCCCATCGGACCTGTTACATGTATGCAAGTTACTACCTACACACTGATTGCGGCTTTAATAAACACTTCAATTACTTAATTTGTTGTATGAGTCCAAATCTGGCCACCAAAAGTTGGCAGAAAGACTGCAACAATTCGTAGGCCTCAACCAGATAGTCGTCCATAATAATTTGCTGCACTCGGATTCTGGCTCGATCCAGCTTTTCAGCTAGAAACCGATCTGTCTCTTTCTTCCAGCTATTGTTTGTGTTAAACCGAAATTAATTACCTGCCAAATAGTCGGCCACTTCCTTGCGCCTTTTCTGGCTCTGTTCGGTCTTCTTCTTCTGGAGTAGTTGCAATCGGTGCACACACAAGCGAAGGTTGGTCTTGAGACGATTGCACTGCAGCCATACTGTAGCCATTCTAGAAGTTCTACAACACAAACACAACACAACAATAGCAAACAAACGTATGACACCTGTAAAGTGACATGGCAATGGCCGTAAAATCCAATAGAGTTTGGTTTCATCTGTAACAAAAAGCCACCAAATAATGGCTTCTGTGTAAAACGAAAACTAGGATTCATTGGTCAATTTCTCCTATGCAGCCTGAAAAGGTATTTTTGGTGTATTGTTAGACAACTGGTAATTGAATGGAGTGTTACAGTAAGCGGGCAGAGCTAGAGCAGAATTTTTTTATATAAATGACTTGGACTTGTACTTGAGACTTGGGTCATTTTAAAAAATAGACTTGAAATTTTCTAAATGGACTGACTTGACTTGAGACTTGATTGTAAAACTCAGAACTTACCAACAGTAGTACAGTACCTGTAGTTGTAACTTATTGACCAAAAAAATTAAGAAAATTATCAATATCTTAAAACGCTATTTTACATGAAATTGAACGCAAAAATTTCGGCTCTCCAACTCTCTAACTAGGGGAGGGGTCAGAAAATGGGCAAAAACACCATTACGTAATTCTTGCACGCCGACGCTCCTAACGGTTTTTCTCAAACAGATATCCATTTATAGACTCACAGTCATTACACTCTGTCTATGGCAGTTCTATCGGCCACTTCTACTTTATGTTGCGCTTTATTGTAATCCGCAACAGTCTGACGGATCTGCAACCATCAAAATCGAATTTCTAGCGCACTAATCAGTGTTGGGACTTAAAAATTGGGGGTTTAGGGTAACTTTTAGAGTACTTTCAGAATCAAGGTCGAATTCCATTTTCAATAAAAAAATTTTTTTCGACCCCCTTTGGAGCCCCCTAGCTCGTCTGGAACCCTCCCTACGCCGTTTTTTATCTGAGAATATTGTAGCGCTATCAATTCCCTACAGTTTGGTATAAGCCACATTGGCTGACCCGTGGAAGAAAGTGGTGAAATATGGCTTAAAAGTTGAAAAATCCTCAAATTTTTAGTTTTGGTACTGCACCAAAATTTCCTGCTGGAGTTTCTAGCGCATTAATCAGTGTTTGACCATTGATTCTGAAAGTACTCTAAAAGTTACCCTAAACCCCCAATTTTTAAGTCCCAACACTGATTAGTGCGCTAGAAATTCGATTTTGAAATTTTGGTCCCATAGTTAAGCGGACCGATTTTCAGAAGGCCGTATCTCGAGCGTGGAGCGTCGAATCGGGATATCCTTTGCGGTAGTTATATAACCTATCCATACGTATTAGTCCTCCAACTTTGAGCGTTTCATTTTTGGGGTCTGAATATGGCAAAGGACCAAGACTCGATCATTTCAGAGACTGACTCTTAAAATAACAAACACCGTCAATAGTAAAATGAAAATTTTACTACTATTTTACTAGTTTTTTTTTTTCAGCCAAATTCTTGATCAATTTTGCAATAAAAGATATGTGGGCGCAGTTTTGTCAGTCGAATCTCATGCATTTCAGTCTCTAATGTTCTTGAGAACCTCGTATCAGGATCAAATTTAGCAACAATCTAGCACCAAGAAGAAGAAGAAGAAGAAGAAGAAAGTGTTTTATCTACAGGGTGTGTCAAAAAAAAACAACCCAGCAGAGTTTTTGCTGTAGCAACCGCAAATCTCAACCGATTTGAATGAATCCTGCTTTAAATGAAAGACGAATAAATTCTTGAAAGACTGGTGAAGGCCCTATTAAGATACGATGCTTAGTTCCTGAGATATTTTCCTTCAAACTCAAAACCGAGATTTTGGCAGTGAACAAGAGCGATTCCGTTGCACTTCACAACAAAACGGATTCCTACTGCTGAGGGGCAACAAGACTTTTACAAATGAAGTAACCAAGCATGTGTGGCGCCAGAAAAACCTCGTTACGTTAGCTCTGAGCAGTAGAAATCGGTTTTATTATGAAGTGCAACAGAATAATAAAAATCGCTCTTGTTCATTGCCAAAATCTGTTTTGACTTTGAGTGCAAATATCTCAGGAACTAAGCATCGTATCTTAATAAAAGCTTCACCAAACTTTCAAGAATTAATTTATCTTTCATATAAAACAGGACTCACTGAAATCGGTTGAGATTTGCGGCTGCTACAGTAAAAAATCTGCTGGGTTGTTTTAATCTCTGTTGTTCACTGCCAAAATCTCTGTTTTGATTTTTAAAGCAAATTATCTCAGGAACTAAGCAACGCATCTTATTAAAAGCTACACCAATCGTTCAAGAATTTATTTATCTTTCATTTACAGCAGGATTCATTCAAATCGGTTGAGATTTGCCGTTGCTACAGCAAAAAAACTGCTGGGTTGTTTTTTTTGACGCACCGTGTACAATGTAGAGATCTTGCAGGAAGCGACGGTGCGGTCTGCAGAAACTAACGACACAGTTCAGTGAGCAGTCGTCTCAAGGCTATTACGCTTGTTTGGTGCCGTTCTCGTGCTGTCGCAGACATCGTCGCGCTTGCATTTCCTCCTATTATTTGCTTGCGCCCACGCAGAACCTGCCTTCAGATGATGTGTACGAGAATTGGTTTCAAGTTGGATTCGCCATGTTTAACGAGGACGCATGTCCGTCCGTACTAATGCAAGCGTTTCCGCCCTACATTTCCGTCTTTGTGCTGGGCGTTCAGATCTTTATAGAGGTACGACACAACAGCACTTCAGATTTGGATGAGAGATGTTTAGGTGGCAGGCATGGTGGTTACGCAGTACCTGCAGAGTTCTTTGGTGTCTGCCTCCAAAATGCGTTTCAAGCGTCCGCGTGCCCCTGGCTGGTTGATTCCATGGGGCGGCAAGAGCGCCAAAGACCTCATTAAAGTGGCCATCAACCGGTTTCATCCAAAGCAGCGAGAGGTTGCTCCCACGCGACTGGCTGAAATTAACTTCAACTCTCAAATGAAGCTTGACTAGCGGCAGAAATTTAGTCAACTGGTAGCTGTATTTGTTGGATTCTACACTTGTTGTACCCACTGTCTTTGGTTTGTTTGGTAATGCATTCTGCGTGGAGAACGCTCGTAAACGTTTATAGACGTGCGCCACGCATACTTTATGATACATCATCGAATGCGGCAAGAAACGGAAACATTTAAATCAGATTTGAAGTCCAGACGCCTTAAGGTTTTGATCAACTACTTGTATGTGCGCAACCGCCGTGCCGAATACAATCTGAACGTTTTTGTGTCGGTGGCTGTGGTGTGGAATGCAAAGAACCGCAGACGATTTACGAAAGTGCTCTGACTGCACCACTGTCTTGTATAAAAAATTTCAAGCACTCATCGGGATCGTCCAGACCTGAGAGAACATACGTACATTTCTTGCACAGTTGCTTTGAGAAGATTACCTTTGTACTCCGGATAGCAAACCGAAAACGGCGTCACCTTTAATTTTTCGGCTAGAATATCGCGCTTGCTGAAGAATATGACCACAGACGATTTACGAAAGTGCTCTGACTGCACCACTGTCTTGTATATGTCCAAATTTAGGCGCAGGCGGTTCTAAAACCAGCTTTACAGTTCGGAAAGTATAAGTAACTGAAATGCATTACAATCACGGACTTTTCCACAACATACTGTACGTATATCGTTACTGAAAATTGAACCGTACCATGCACATGTACGTATACATGGTATCGGTACCATAAGGTATTACTTTCACTGCACTTCGCCAAAGTTTACTAACAGAAAACGAAATGATACTTATGCGACGCAATATTGGGCCGATTTTTTGCAATGTCAGGAATGAAAATTGCTAAAATTGCCTCTAAAACCAGTTCCAGTGGCGTATCCAGGGGAGTGTAGGTGCAGTACACCCCTTTGCGGTGAAGATAGGAAGAGAAAGTCTGTTAAACATTAGACAAACTAATGAATTATTAAAACTGTCTATTTTATACTCAAAATGCCTTTTGAATGCATTTTTTAGGACTACAGCCAGGAACTTAACGCCATATAACACTATGGTAGGGGTACCATTGTACCCCACGTTCGGGCTCTGTGGTTGAACCGAAAAAATGGGTTTGGGAGTATGGTTGGATGATATCGGATTTTTGGGATGCATATGATATTGCATATGAATATATGCATGCAATCTCTAGTGCATATTGATATTGCATATATCATATGCATGCAAAAAAGAGATATGTACATATATTTTGCATATTTGCATATTTTATCAAGGCGGCTTGAAATCGATAACTGGACGATTTCCAAGCATTTTCGAGTTTGGTTGGAATGTCTATGCAATCTTTAGCATTTATTAGGCATACCTATTTTACAGCTACAGACCTCATCTGGAAAAACAAGATTAGAAACACAGTTTGGCATGAAAGACCAGCTCATTTCGTAATTTTTAGATAAAAAATGGTTAACATTACAGATTATTGGCTAAATTACTGTTTGCACATTCAAATTTGTTCTCTCTAATGTGGTATAACTAGCCGTTTGTAGTCCTGTCCTAGTTTTGCAAACTAAAAAAAATCAGTGTTTGAAAAATATCAGTTGAGATTTGGATTCATTCGTTGAGTTTAAAGTCTCAACTCAAGCCATTCATCCCCATTCTGTAAGTGGAAAGAGAAGCTTTGATCTCTGTAAAGTACAGATTTACAGTATAAACTGGCTCAAGCGATTTTTTATTTCAGATTTTTTATTTTTAGTTTGATGAAAAATCATCCTAAACAGTGGAACTATCCTAAACACAGAAATCCAGTCTGTTTGGCTGCCATGGGATGTGAATTGTCTCACCTTAGTTTGAACAATTGTGCTAAAAGCTCCAGACATTCATGCAGCAATGAGGTGCTTGCAGAAATTCGCAAATTCGCTAAACAAACTCATTCATTTTTGCTCAGCTCAAAATCAGAAATCGGCGAAACTAGACCGCTTTAAAATTTGTACTTTTTGGACGAGTACTTTATGGATTTCTCCGCGCCAAATAGATAAAACAACTATTTGAATCGTTACGTTCTTCAGAACATAAGTATACAGCACGAAAAGTCAGCGACACCTTTGACAAAAAATATGCAAACTAAAAATATGCAAAATTTTGATATCAGGGTCAATTTGCATATGACTATTGCATATTGGAAGTTTGCATGCATATGATATTGCATATGCATATATGCATGCCAAAAACCATGCATATATGCATTGTTTGATATTGCATATTGCATATATGCGTCCAACCGTATTTGGGAGTAGTCAAAATCCGGAAATTTGGGGGTGGGCCTCATACATGGGTTTGTGGCGGGTCTGGGCATGTATACTACATGTAGTACATACAGTACCCAAACACCTTCATTTTTAAGTTACAGTACACGTAGGTGCAGATAATGTGCATTAGACGCTTCACGCACACCATTTTTAAGAACAAAACTGTAGAGCGTCAAGCAATATCTGATCTAACCAATTTCAAGTTGACAGTACGTGCTACTTGTACCGGGAAGTTTAAGACAAAAAAAACCTGAAAAGTAGGTACCGACCTAGTATGTGTCAGGTAAGTACTTTTATTTTCAAGTAGGTTCAGGTTCAGGTTCAGGTTCACAAATTTCAGGTTAATACCCAGGTTTCAGGTTCAGGTTCAGGTATACCTACCAACTGTAGTACGTACTGAAGAGAGAGAGATGTTTACTAACAAAACAACAAACAATGATTATACAGACTAGACGGACGGGTTATATACACAATTCTTCATCACTCCCCTATCGGATGTCGAGAGGGCCTCTTCTGTGCCTGACAACCGTGGGTGAGGAACTTGTAGAGAGAGTCATGGACCTGAAGGACTTGTGGAACTCATGGACGAACGGATGAACGAAACAAACGGCTTCACTCCCCTTTGACGAGTGTAGAACTGGGTGGGCACTTGGACACTGGACTGGTGGACACATGGAACTGGTTGGGCTTGTTGGTAGGTGGGCTTGGTGGAAGACGGTAGACTTGGTCGACTGTGGAAGGTACGGTAGTGGTAGGAGGTTGAGATGAACGATGGAGTAGTGGTCGTGGTCGTGGTAGACGGTGGTAGATAGTCGGTGGATGTCTGGTAACGGATGGTGGACGGACGTGGGTTAGGTGGACACAACACAATACAACGATAATCCCGGGTCTGTGAGGCACCAAATGAAGAGAGAGAGATGTTTACTAACAAAACAACAAACAATGATTATACAGACTAGACGGTACAGTTGGTAGGTATACCTGAACCTGAACCTGAAACCTGGGTATTAACCTGAAAATTGTGAACCTGAACCTGAACCTGAACCTACTTGAAAATAAAAGTACTTACCTGACACCTACTAGGTCGGTACCTACTTTTCAGGTTTTTCTTGTCTTAAACTTCCCGGTACAAGTAGCACGTACTGTCAACTTTTGAAATTGGTTAGATCAGATATTGCTTGACGCTCTACAGTTTTGTCCTTAAAATTGGTGTGCATAAAGCGACTAATGCACATTATCTCTGTCTGCACCTACATTGTACGTGTACTGTAGCTTAAAAATGAAGGCGATTATAGAGAAAAGCCCCCATCCGGAAATTGCCTTTATGAAAGCTTGTCTTCCTCTATGCCTAAGCCTAAGCCTTAGTTTGTTTGTTGAACGTAAGCTTAAACGTCAGCTAGTGGAACTTATGTAAGCCTGAGCCTTAACTGAATGCCGGAACTCAGAGTTTGAAATGAACGTTCGTGCAGTGTGTGGGCTTTCCTACTATAATGGCGATCGGTCCGTCATACCGCAAAAATTGTCTTCCGTTTTTCTGGTTTTTGTCGAATTGTTGGTTTGTAAATTTCGATTGCTTTGAACATGGATCGTTTTCTTAAGAAAAGGAACAGGAGCGCTATTGATTTAGCTCATAGCCGAAAGTTTGTGTCTTTATTTGAAAGTACCTGAACCTGAACCTGACACCTGGGTACTTTTGAAAAATGTACCTGAACCTGAACCTGAACCTGAAATTGGATTTTAGAGATACCTGAACCTGGACTTACCTGAAATTTGGTGGTACCTACCAACTGTACTAGACGGACGGGTTATATACACAATTCTTCAGTACATAGGTTTGCTATGCGCACAAACAGAAAACCAACTTACTGCGAACCAAAAGAATAAGAAAAAACGTAGCAAAATTGTTCGTTGAACCCATTAGGCTGAATTATACTGATACGTACGTACAAGAAGTTTCCGTGTCAAAAATAAATTTATCACGGAAGAAATACGGTTGTCTGGGGTCACCAATCAATCATGGTCCAGGGTAAAAGAATGCAGCACCCGAATAAGGTGTAACTGGCGTGTGCAGCCTCGAGAAAGTAGTAAACCTCAGCAGACTTCATTGCCTCTGTATCAGAGTGGGCGAAATCTGCGCCCACCGTGAAATTTCCAGTGCAAAACGTGTGAACGGTGCCGTGCCACGGAACGGAAATATTCAACTTTGGAGCAAGTGCTCGCGCAAGCGACAATGTCCCCGTAATAAAGTAGTTTGTCGTAACGGCAACGTGCACTTTACCCGTTCCAGCCATGCGTAGAATTTCAATACCTACTGCGGGGTCCGGATTCGCGGCCAACGTTCCGAACAACCCGATAGCAAAGAACACTTGAGGCTGCCATGTTAAAGCCGTTCCAAGTACGCTTTCAGCCAAAGTGGTAGGAATCACGAAGAAGTGACAGTCAGTGCTTTCATGATTCGCGAAGACGTACGAGGTATTGAAGTTTGTGACGTGGCAGTGCAGCTTGTAATGGAGGCTAGCACACACTAA
>JASANB010003774.1:0-12090 GCA_030248155.1 Sabatieria punctata
CAATTTTAGGACAAAAACTTGCTGGCCGATTTGTGCAGTGAAATGAACGATCTAAACCAAGTTGTAATGACAAAATCCGATCTTATTTGATCGCTGGCGATATGACAATGAAACTGACGGGAGAGGTAAGTAGGGATTTAAGAAAAATAACGGTCAAATATTTTGATACTTCAGCGTCCAACAGACAGTGAAGTAGAGCTAATCATTGATAAAGTGGATGCCATTCTGGAGTGGAAACGAGACTGAGGCAAAATTTTCAGTGCTGCATCATCATGTACATGTTAGCTAGTACATTCAGGATTGCAATCGTCGGGAAAAGTGCAAAAGAGGTCGAGGTAGGGGAAAGAGAAGAAGAGGTAGAGGTAGAGGACATCGTGGAAGGCATCATCGTCACAAGCGTAGGGCAGGTAAGTAAACCAGAAAGAAGGTAATTATGCCTTTGGTATTTTGTAAAAAAATGAATTTAGGTAGGAGAAGGTGGTCATACGGTGGTTACAGTCAACGTAAGAACAAAGGAAACAAGAAAAAGTCTAACAGCAGCGGTACTGTGAGTACAGGAGAATTTCTGGCCGTTTTGACCACCTACTGTCAGTCACCCAGCAGCATGGAAAACCTAACAGAAGCTGTGGTAGCTGTGACAACTACACTGCGCGGAAAGGTTGCACACACTACCGTACCACTGTATGCCCGCTTGACAGTATGAGTTGCAGGAAATTTCGCCTGAAGAGACGCAGCAAGTTCTGGCACAATTAATGCAACTGTTTGGTGCTCAAGTGCGTGCTGTACACAGAACATTCAGTGAGACAGCAAGGGCATGTTAAGGAAACTTGTTTCAGGTTCCTGACTCCTTTGATATGAATACCATTCAGCAATTGATAAAAGAAGGAATCGAAAACTATGAAAAAGTTGAAGAAGAAGATAGTACTAGTTGGTCGCGTGAAAACTGGAGAGGAAAAGGATGGAAAAGGCATGGAAGAAGGGGCGGCCGTAGCGGCTGGTGGCATTGATTTGAGGTTGTTTAGTTCGCACTTGTTGATGACAAGTTAAGTAAAAAGAAACCAAAGACTCACTCATAATTTTTGTTTTCGGAACTTTGACAGACACATAGAACTGAACTGACATAACTAGAAAAGATGTCGCGCAACATGCGTATAGGTGGCGAAACGCTGGCAACGGCTGCTGCTAGTTCAAATATTTTCGGTGGTCCAAAGCGTTTACAAGTGAAGAAGATAAGATAACAAAGAAACAAGCAAGTGCAGCCTTCTACGTTCTACCTATACAACTTCTAATATCTAGAGTAGCAGCATCTAAGAAAACCCACTGTTTTCTGTAAATTTACTTGCTGAAGTAATCAAACGTTAGTCACATTGCGTTGTGATTTATACGGACTTGTTGAAAACTGGGGAAAGAACTGCTAGCCTGGCCTGACAGTGACAACATTAGTGAAGCCAGTTTGTTTTCAGTTAACAGTGCTCCTGCGCAGTTTATGTTAAATTAACCATTATCATACACCTGTTTGACGAAAAGGTAGTTGTTGTACAAAGATGAGCGAGCAAGAAGTAAAAAGAATTGGAAATACTCAGCTCACAGTTCAATGGCTGGAAAATGTTCTGCAAATGGAGTGCAAAACGGAATCAAAAATAACAGATGTATCATATCAACAAGTGGGTTATGGCAAAGGTTTTGCTTCACGAATTATTATCGTTAGAGTGGCATGGAACAACGCCTCAAGGTCGCTACCACAAAGCGTGGCTCTCAAAGTACGAAATTTTCAATGTCAATAGTACTAATAATAAGAACTCAGCTTGCCCAAACCCAAGCGCACAACAGTGTCTGCACATGAATATTTTTCAAAATAGAAGACTCATGACAAACCGCAAACTGGTAATGGCAGGTATCAATCTGCAAAAATTATTGAATGTTGACAAAAAATCGGATTTAAAACCTAAACCCATATTAGCCAATTACGGTCAGCAAAACAGACGCGAGTTCAACATTTCTATTGCAGATTCCAAGTTCTGAACACTTGAGAAAGATTCACGGCAGAGTAGAACAGGGCACTGAAATGCAGAAACTATTCAGCGAAATCGACTTTGACGATTTGAAGCCACTTACCCTGTATGTTGGTACACTACTGATAATTTCAAACTGATACAGAGTATAGACGGCGTAGTGGAAATTCTCCGATAGACACTCCTCCGGTGGAAATTCCTCCGGCCAGAACTCCTCTGGTTGATATTCCTCCGTGTGGAAATTCCTCCTGGTGGAAATTCCTCCGTTTGAACCTCTCCTGGTGGAAATTCCTCCGTTTAAAATTCCCCCTTCTGAAATTCCTCCGTTTTAAATTCCTCCGCTTAAAATTCCTCCGTTTTAAATTCCCCCGTTTTGAATTCCTCCTGATAAAAATTCCTCCGTTTTATATTCCTCCTAGTAGTGGAAATTCCTCCGAACGTTATTCTTATTCCGAGGCCTTTTCTGTATCATTTTGCTTAGTATTGCACTTGATCTGTACCGTCTTTGGTCTCTGATTGACATGTTAGGTTGACTGTTACTCTCCATATTAACGTGTTTATTGTCTGTCAGTCAAGATAATTGGTCAATTATCGCCTGGGGCGGACAAAGGAACCGGCCAACTTGCAGATTCTTTGTTAATGTTGGCATAATATTGCTATGGCAGAGCGGGTTTTTGAATTCGACTATGATGCGGCAGGCTCAGGAAAGAGAAAAGCCTCTCCTGACCTGCCGGCCGGGGTTACCGATACACTATAAAGAAACTGAATTCCGCTGCCAATTGTGTCATCTGGACCTGCGCGTCAACAAACGGTGTTAGTGCGATACGCCGACCGGTGCGTTACGCCGACCAATTAAAAGGGTGCCTTACGCCGACTGGGTGGTGCTTTACGACGACTGGCTTGGTGCGATACGCCGACTTGACTTCAGGGCCTCAACCTATAGGTGCTTTACGCCGACTGGCCAGGTGCCTTACGCCGACCTGATTTTTATCAACAGAGGCCAACATTCAGTTAATACGGATGCCAGAGCATATAGTATACTATCAGACGGTCGCTCTTTCAATTGATCCACCCGCTGCATCAATCAAATGTTTAGTTCAAATGTTATATCTGATTGTTTACAAATACGTTTTCTGCAGTGCAACCCTGGCACGCATCATCGATTAACTTTGTTTAAAAGTGCAAGGCTTTGTCTACGATGGTCTAAAAAGTCATTGAAACTTTAGCTTGTGTAAAAAACTGTTTGAGTCGGTGTGCCTTAACCGATCCGGGCGTGTTACCCACCGTTCGATAGGTCTTTGCGATGCTCGCGACTGTGATCTGCTGTCACAAGATATGCAAATATTTTTGGCCGGTATTTACGTTTTCAGCGGCATATAGCATTACATATGTGAATACTAGATACGTACTGTACTATAAGCACAAACACATTCGCAGCCAGCTATTAGGTTATAAGAGTTAGTTATGAGTCCAGTCGGCGTATCGCAACTGTTGAGTCGGCGTAAGGCACCTGCTCAGTCGGCGTAACGCACCTTAGGTGTAGTCGGCGTTTCGCACCAAGCCAGTCGTCGTAAAGCACCACCCCAGTCGGCGTTTAGCACCTAGTCGGCGCACGGCACCTCCGCAGCAATAAAGTCGGCGTAAGGCACCTGAATCCAACAAACCGGTGCAGAGGGGGAGGAGGCCCATTCCCCCCCACCCGGCGCTGCCGCGGCCGGATTACGGTATGAGCTCTCTGTTCTACGTTTGGTGTGAAAATATATTTTCTTCCCCTCCGCTGAGGGTTTTGAGAGGTCAGAAATGATTTTATATTTGGAAAATGCGTCTCTGGGAGTTCTTTTATGTTTCTAAAACAGGCTACCCGGAGCGTGCCTATACTGATGCGTCCATCTAGGGGTATTTTTATGTTTTTAAGACGCAATTTCTGAGAGGATTTAACCTTTGATAAGGGAGCCTCCCCAAATTGGGTCAGGGTCACATCACCGATTTGCGTCGTTTTTATATATGTTAGAGAATATGACGAAAAAATAAGAACCCCAAAGTATGAGCTCCGGTGCACCCCACAGAGCGCCAGGCCCCCCTTCCAAAGTAGGGGTGGTCGGGCTGAAAAAAAGAAAAAAGTACCCTAACTTCAAAACATGATTTTAAGCTCGTGCTTGCTCGTAGGATGAAAGTTGGCACACAAACAGATGCGGCCAGACTCGGAGATTTCGAAAATGGTATCTAAAGTGCGGTTGGATGCTCCGTACCGGAGTTATAGGCTAAAAACGCGGTTTTACACCAATTTTGTGCCACATCGACAAACACGTTTGACCAAATTTTCATACATTAGGATCCTAGGCCAGGTCCAGTTTTTATATATAATATAGCCTAGTAAATTCCCTACATGCATGCAAAATATAGCCGAAATCGAGTCATACCGTTAGGTCGAAATTCGCCCTCAAAGTCAAAATCGAAAATTTTTTGTGCTGAATTGGAACAAAAATTGTTGCACAAGGCAAACTTTAGGCGTAGATTAGAAATATCGCACTAGTTTTTCGAAACTTTTCTTTGGAAGCCTAATTTGGCCAATATTAACTGTCCAACTTGCCTGTGAAACACCCAATTAATGGATTACTTGTGGACCACCACCACCTAAACCACCAGCACCACCACCACTACCACTACCACTAAAACTACCACTACCACTACCACTACCACCTAAACCACCACCTAAACCACCACTACCACGACCACAACCGCTACCACTACCACTACCAGTACCACTACCACTACCACTACCACTACCACTACCACTACCACTACCACCTAAACCACCACTACCACTACAACTACCACTACCACTACCTAAACCACCAGCACCACCACCACTACCACTACCACTAAAACTACCACTACCACTACCACTACCACCTAAACCACCACCTAAACCACCACTACCACGACCACTACCGCTACCACTACCACTACCACTACCACTACCACCTAAACCACCACTACCACCCCACCACCACTACCACTACCACCTAAACCACCACCTAAACCACCACTACCACTACTAAACTACCACTACCTAAACCACCAGCACCACCACCACTACCACTACCATTCACAACTACACCACTACCACCTTCATCAGCAACCATCACTACCACTACCACTACAACGAAACTACCACTACCACTACCATCTACCACAACCACCTAACCACCACCACTACCACTACCCACCACTCCACCACTACCACTACCTAAAACACCACCCACCACCACCACCACCACTACATACTACCACTACCACCACCACTACCACTACCACTAAAACTACCACTACCACTACCTTCAAATAGCACCTAACCACCACTACCACTACCACTACAGTCTCACCACCACCACTACCACCACCACAACCGTCTAAACCACCACCACCACTATCACACACACACCACACACACACACACACACACCACACCACTACCACCTAACTAACTACCATCTAGCCTCCACCACTACCACCTAAACCACACACACCACCACTACCACTACTGCTACCACCACCACCACTACCACTACCACTTAAACCACCACTCACCACTACCACTACCCACCACTACCACCTAAACCACTACCACCACCACTAACCACCACTACCACTACCTAAACCACCACTTCCACCACTGTTCTCACTACCACTACCCCGTCTCTCTAAACCACCACCTACACCACCACTACTACCACTACCCAAACCACCACTACCTAGCACCACTACCATCTAAACCACCTAAACCACCACTACCACTACCACTAAACCACCACTACCACTACCACCTAAACCACTCAATTCCAAAAACACCACCACTACCACTACCACTACCAATACCACTACCACTACCACTACCACACGTCGTGGTAGTGGTAGTGGTGGTTTAGGTGGTGGAGTAGGTGGTTGGGGTCGTGGTGGTTTAGGTGGTGGTTTAGGTGGTAGTGGTAGTGGTAGTGGTAGTGGTAGTGGTAGTGGTAGTGGTAGTGGTAGTGGTGGTTTAGGTGGTAGTGGTAGTGGTAGTGGTAGAGGTAGTGGTCGTGGTAGTGGTGGTTTAGGTGGTGGTTTAGGTGGTAGTGGTAGTGGTAGTTTTAGTGGTAGTGGTAGTGGTGGTGGTGCTGGTGGTTTAGGTAGTGGTAGTGGTAGTTGTAGTGGTAGTGGTGGTTTAGGTGGTAGTGGTAGTGGTAGTGGTAGTGGTAGTGGTAGTGGTAGTGGTAGCGGTAGTGGTCGTGGTAGTGGTGGTTTAGGTGGTGGTTTAGGTGGTAGTGGTAGTGGTGGTGGTGCTGGTGGTTTAGGTAGTGGTAGTGGTAGTGGTAGTGGTAGTGGTGGTTTAGGTGGTAGTGGTAGTGGTAGTGGTAGTGGTAGTGGTAGTGGTGGTTTAGGTGGTAGTGGTAGTGGTAGTGGTAGTGGTAGTGGTAGTGGTAGAGGTAGTGGTCGTGGTAGTGGTGGTTTAGGTGGTGGTGTAGGTGGTAGTGGTAGTGGTAGTGGTAGTTTTAGTGGTAGTGGTAGTGGTGGTGGTGCTGGTGGTTTAGGTAGTGGTAGTGGTAGTTGTAGTGGTAGTGGTGGTTTAGGTGGTAGTGGTAGTGGTAGTGGTAGTGGTAGCGGTAGTGGTCGTGGTAGTGGTGGTTTAGGTGGTGGTTTAGGTGGTAGTGGTAGTGGTAGTTTTAGTGGTAGTGGTAGTGGTAGTGGTAGTGGTAGTTTTAGTGGTAGTGGTAGTGGTGGTGGTGCTGGTGGTTTAGGTAGTGGTAGTGGTAGTTGTAGTGGTAGTGGTGGTTTAGGTGGTAGTGGTAGTGGTAGTGGTAGTGGTAGCGGTAGTGGTCGTGGTAGTGGTGGTTTAGGTGGTAGTGGTAGTGGTAGTTTTAGTGGTAGTGGTAGTGGTGGTGGTGCTGGTGGTTTAGGTAGTGGTAGTGGTAGTGGTAGTGGTGGTTTAGGTGGTGGTTTAGGTGGTAGTGGTAGTGGTAGTGGTAGTGGTAGTGGTGGTTTAGGTGGTAGTGGTAGTGGTAGTGGTAGTGGTAGCGGTAGTGGTCGTGGTAGTGGTGGTTTAGGTGGTGGTTTAGGTGGTAGTGGTAGTGGTAGTGGTAGTTTTAGTGGTAGTGGTAGTGGTGGTGGTGCTGGTGGTTTAGGTGGTGGTAGTGGTAGTGGTAGTGGTAGTGGTAGTGGTAGTGGTAGTGGTAGTGGTAGTGGTAGTGGTAGTGGTAGTGGTAGTGGTAGTGGTAGTGGTTGCGGTTGTGGTCGTGGTAGTGGTGGTTTAGGTGGTGGTTTAGGTGGTAGTGGTAGTGGTAGTGGTAGTTTTAGTGGTAGTGGTAGTGGTGGTGGTGCTGGTGGTTTAGGTGGTGGTGGTCCACAAGTAATCCATTAATTGGGTGTTTCACAGGCAAGTTGGACAGTTAATATTGGCCAAATTAGGCTTCCAAAGAAAAGTTTCGAAAAAACTAGTGCGATATTTGTAATCTACGCCTAAAGTTTGCCTTGTGCAACAATTTTTGTTCCAATTCAGCACAAAAAATTTTCGATTTTGACTTTGAGGGCGAATTTCGACCTAACGGTATGACTCGATTTCGGCTATATTTTGCATGCATGTAGGGAATTTACTAGGCTATATTATATATAAAAACTGGACCTGGCCTAGGATCCTAATGTATGAAAATTTGGTCAAACGTGTTTGTCGATGTGGCACAAAATTGGTGTAAAACCGCGTTTTTAGCCTATAACTCCGGTACGGAGCATCCAACCGCACTTTAGATACCATTTTCGAAATCTCCGAGTCTGGCCGCATCTGTTTGTGTGCCAACTTTCATCCTACGAGCAAGCACGAGCTTAAAATCATGTTTTGAAGTTAGGGTACTTTTTTCTTTTTTTCAGCCCGACCACCCCTACTTTGGAAGGGGGGCCTGGCGCTCTGGGGGGTGCACCGGAGCTCATACTTTGGGGTTCTTATTTTTTCGTCATATACTCTCACATATATAAAAACGACGCAAATCGGTGATGTGACCCTGACCCAATTTGGGGAGGCTCCCTTATCAAAGGTTAAATCCTCTCAGAAATTGCGTCTTAAAAACATAAAAATACCCCTAGATGGACGCATCAGTATAGGCACGCTCCGGGTAGCCTGTTTTAGAAACATAAAAGAACTCCTAGAGACGCATTTTCCAAATATAAAATCATTTCTGACCTCTCAAAAACCTCAGCGGAGGGGAAGAAAATATATTTTCACACCAAACGTAGAACAGATAGCGCATACCGTAATCCGGCCGCGGCAGCGCCGGGTGGGGGGGAATGGGCCTCCTCCCCCTCTGCACCGGTTTGTTGGATTCAGGTGCCTTACGCCGACTTTATTGCTGCGGAGAGGTGCCGTGCGCCGACTAGGTGCTAAACGCCGACTGGGGTGGTGCTTTACGACGACTGGCTTGGTGCGAAACGCCGACTACACCTAAGGTGCGTTACGCCGACTGAGCAGGTGCCTTACGCCGACTCAACAGTTGCGATACGCCGACTGGACTCATAACTAACTCTTATAACCTAATAGCTGGCTGCGAATGTGTTTGTGCTTATAGTACAGTACGTATCTAGTATTCACATATGTAATGCTATATGCCGCTGAAAACGTAAATACCGGCCAAAAATATTTGCATATCTTGTGACAGCAGATCACAGTCGCGAGCATCGCAAAGACCTATCGAACGGTGGGTAACACGCCCGGATCGGTTAAGGCACACCGACTCAAACAGTTTTTTACACAAGCTAAAGTTTCAATGACTTTTTAGACCATCGTAGACAAAGCCTTGCACTTTTAAACAAAGTTAATCGATGATGCGTGCCAGGGTTGCACTGCAGAAAACGTATTTGTAAACAATCAGATATAACATTTGAACTAAACATTTGATTGATGCAGCGGGTGGATCAATTGAAAGAGCGACCGTCTGATAGTATACTATATGCTCTGGCATCCGTATTAACTGAATGTTGGCCTCTGTTGATAAAAATCAGGTCGGCGTAAGGCACCTGGCCAGTCGGCGTAAAGCACCTATAGGTTGAGGCTCCTAGGTCAAGTCGGCGTATCGCACCAAGCCAGTCGTCGTAAAGCACCACCCAGTCGGCGTAAGGCACCCTTTTAATTGGTCGGCGTAACGCACCGGTCGGCGTATCGCACTAACACCGTTTGTTGACGCGCAGGTCCAGATGACACAATTGGCAGCGGAATTCAGTTTCTTTATAGTGTATCGGTAACCCCGGCCGGCAGGTCAGGAGAGGCTTTTCTCTTTCTGAGCCTGCCGCATCATAGTCGAATTCAAAAACCCGCTCTGCCATAGCAATATTATGCCAACATTAACAAAGAATCTGCAAGTTGGCCGGTTCCTTTGTCCGCCCCAGGCGATAATTGACCAATTATCTTGACTGACAGACAATAAACACGTTAATATGGAGAGTAACAGTCAACTAACATGTCAATCAGAGACCAAAGACGGTACAGATCAAGTGCAATACTAAGCAAAATGATACAGAAAAGGCCTCGGAATAAGAATAACGTTCGGAGGAATTTCCACTACTAGGAGGAATATAAAACGGAGGAATTTTTATCAGGAGGAATTCAAAACGGGGGAATTTAAAACGGAGGAATTTTAAGCGGAGGAATTTAAAACGGAGGAATTTCAGAAGGGGGAATTTTAAACGGAGGAATTTCCACCAGGAGGAATTCAAAACGGAGGAATTTCCACCAGGAGGAATTTCCACACGGAGGAATATCAACCAGAGGAGTTCTGGCCGGAGGAATTTCCACCGGAGGAGTGTCTATCGGAGGAATTTCCACTACGCCGTCTATACTCTGTATCAGTTTGAAATTATCAGTAGTGTACCAACATACAGGGGTAAGTGGCTTCAAATCGTCAAAGTCGATTTCGCTGAATAGTTTCTGCATTTCAGTGCCCTGTTCTACTCTGCCGTGAATCTTTCTCAAGTGTTCAGAACTTGGAATCTGCAATAGAAATGTTGAACTCGCGTCTGTTTTGCTGACCGTAATTGGCTAATATGGGTTTAGGTTTTAAATCCGATTTTTTGTCAACATTCAATAATTTTTGCAGATTGATACCTGCCATTACCAGTTTGCGGTTTGTCATGAGTCTTCTATTTTGAAAAATATTCATGTGCAGACACTGTTGTGCGCTTGGGTTTGGGCAAGCTGAGTTCTTATTATTAGTACTATTGACATTGAAAATTTCGTACTTTGAGAGCCACGCTTTGTGGTAGCGACCTTGAGGCGTTGTTCCATGCCACTCTAACGATAATAATTCGTGAAGCAAAACCTTTGCCATAACCCACTTGTTGATATGATACATCTGTTATTTTTGATTCCGTTTTGCACTCCATTTGCAGAACATTTTCCAGCCATTGAACTGTGAGCTGAGTATTTCCAATTCTTTTTACTTCTTGCTCGCTCATCTTTGTACAACAACTACCTTTTCGTCAAACAGGTGTATGATAATGGTTAATTTAACATAAACTGCGCAGGAGCACTGTTAACTGAAAACAAACTGGCTTCACTAATGTTGTCACTGTCAGGCCAGGCCAGCAGTTCTTTCCCCAGTTTTCAACAAGTCCGTATAAATCACAACGCAATGTGACTAACGTTTGATTACTTCAACAAGTAAATTTACTTATAGAAAACAGTGGGTTTTCTTAGATGCTGCTACTCTAGATATTAGAAGTTGTATAGGTAGAACGTAGAAGGCTGCACTTGCTTGTTTCTTTGTTATCTTATCTTCTTCACTTGTAAACGCTTTGGACCACCGAAAATATTTGAACTAGCAGCAGCCGTTGCCAGCGTTTCGCCACCTATACGCATGTTGCGCGACATCTTTTCTAGTTATGTCAGTTCAGTTCTATGTGTCTGTCAAAGTTCCGAAAACAAAAATTATGAGTGAGTCTTTGGTTTCTTTTTACTTAACTTGTCATCAACAAGTGCGAACTAAACAACCTCAAATCAATGCCACCAGCCGCTACGGCCGCCCCTTCTTCCATGCCTTTTCCATCCTTTTCCTCTCCAGTTTTCACGCGACCAACTAGTACTATCTTCTTCTTCAACTTTTTCATAGTTTTCGATTCCTTCTTTTATCAATTGCTGAATGGTATTCATATCAAAGGAGTCAGGAACCTGAAACAAGTTTCCTTAACATGCCCTTGCTGTCTCACTGAATGTTCTGTGTACAGCACGCACTTGAGCACCAAACAGTTGCATTAATTGTGCCAGAACTTGCTGCGTCTCTTCAGGCGAAATTTCCTGCAACTCATACTGTGGCGGGCATACAGTGGTACGGTAGTGTGTGCAACCTTTCCGCGCAGTGTAGTTGTCACAGCTACCACAGCTTCTGTTAGGTTTTCCATGCTGCTGGGTGACTGACAGTAGGTGGTCAAAACGGCCAGAAATTCTCCTGTACTCACAGTACCGCTGCTGTTAGACTTTTTCTTGTTTCCTTTGTTCTTACGTTGACTGTAACCACCGTATGACCACCTTCTCCTACCTAAATTCATTTTTTTACAAAATACCAAAGGCATAATTACCTTCTTTCTGGTTTACTTACCTGCCCTACGCTTGTGACGATGATGCCTTCCACGATGTCCTCTACCTCTACCTCTTCTTCTCTTTCCCCTACCTCGACCTCTTTTGCACTTTTCCCGACGATTGCAATCCTGAATGTACTAGCTAACATGTACATGATGATGCAGCACTGAAAATTTTGCCTCAGACTCGTTTCCACTCAGAATGGCGACCACTTTATCAATGATTAGCTCTACTTCACTGTCTGTTGGACGCTGAAGTATCAAGAATAACGATAGACCTTTTCGCCAAATCCTACTTACCTCTCCCGTCAGTTTCATTGTCATATCGCCAGCGATCGAAATAAGATCGGATTTTGTCAGTTCTTGGTTTAGATCGTTTATTTCACTGCACAAATCGGCCAGCAAGTTTTGTCCTAAAATTGGGGTTGTTCCTTATGCTAGTATGTCATCAAAACAGCAATACGTAACCTGA
Source organism: Sabatieria punctata (assembly GCA_030248155.1). Classification (NCBI taxonomy): domain Eukaryota; kingdom Metazoa; phylum Nematoda; class Chromadorea; order Araeolaimida; family Comesomatidae; genus Sabatieria; species Sabatieria punctata. Next base: position 12,079 of record JASANB010003774.1, read on the forward strand.
ACCAGCTGGCCA
>JASANB010003775.1:0-25302 GCA_030248155.1 Sabatieria punctata
GATCCATGTACTGTTTATTACAGTGCTTCTCCAGCGACTACATTGCATTCTCAACGACATTGGTTTCAATGTGTAGGGCCAAAAAGAGCCAATACCTAAAACCTAAACCTATGTGTTTATTTACGGCAAAAAAACCGGTAGTATGCAATACTCAGAATGCCTTTTGAAAGACTTGCTCACCATTGATGACAATGTTCAAGTCATGGCGCACAGTCCCCAGGTAATGTACTGTATCCTTGGTGCCGCACCTAAGCTTAAGCCTGAACCAAACCCTAAGCCAGAGCTTAACCCTGAACCTAAACCTAAGCCTGAACCAAAGCATAAGCCTAAACTTAAGCCTGAACTTGCCTAGGTACAGGTACCCTTTTCACGCTAGGCCCTTTTCGCCGCTTGGCCCTTTTGACGCTGGGCCCTAACCACAATTGGGCCCTTTTGACCGTCGTCTGAATTACTGTTGAACGTATGTTTACGCAAATGTTGAACGCAAATTTTGCCCAAATAGGCCAGTCAAGCCCGAGTCAAGCCTAGTGCACCAAACTTTAACACACAAAATTCCCCGAAATTTGGCACCTATAGGCCAAATTTCAGCCTATTAGGTCAAAATTTGCGGAATTGGCAGTAAAAAGAAATGTGATCATTTTTTTTGAGACACCGTGTAGTTCAAGATTGGGTCAACTCCGAAACTCTCTATGACTCATTTCGGTTTGCGCACAAGCAGAAAGACATTAAAGACGGCCGAGATAAAAAGACTATGTGCTTGCCACTGCATTGTTAGTTTGACCTGACCTGACAAGCATATCTCGGACCATTTTAACCAATTGGGCCCTTTTGACGCACTGTGGGCCCTTTTGACGCTTGGCCCTAATCACGCTTGGTCCCTTTTGACACGGGCCCTTTTGTCGTTTGGGCCCTTTTGACACCCAATCTTTACGCCTACCGGAGAGTGCTGCATTGGGTACCCGGGTACACTAACCAGCACTTAGCATTTTCCGGAACAAAAATGAGATCCTGTTAGTGTACCCGGTACACTTACTGGCACTTAGCTAAATCAAGTTAAACTGCTTGTTTTCAATCCGCTGCTGGAATTCTGAACAAAAATGCAGTTTTTCAATCCAGATTACTGTTTCTGCCATGTAAATGAGAGTGATTGGTCAAACTTTTCATTCTTGTGAAGTTTGCGTCAGTAAAAACGATTGAAAATGAGCAAAAATATACGTAGACCTGCTTTAAAGGTACCGTAATGTTGGAAATTTTTGACACCCATGACATAAAACCTGTCTCCAAATAGTGTACCCCGGGTACACAATCCAGCACTAAGTGCCAGATAGTGTACCCCGGGTACGCTAACTGGAGGGATACCCTATGCAGCACTCTCCGGTACATTATATATTTGGTGTGGAGTAACAGTAGCATCATATTTTGTTGTGTTGTTTGTAATCATGTCATCCACTAACAGACCCCACAAAATAACGCCATCATCTGGAGAAGCATCTACTGACTCTGAAGACGATCAAGTTAAATCGGCAAGGACAGACGAAAGTATCGCAAGCTTATGGGACGTCGTAGGAGCAAGCACAGCTGTGCCAAGAAGCAGGCATAGGGCAGAAGACGCCAAAACTGCAAAAGAGAAGAAATCAGAAGACGCCAAAACTGCAAAAGAGAAGAAATCAGAAGAGAGACGCAGTATTAAAGAGGGAAGAGGCAAAGGCAACGACAGGAAGAGCAACAAAGAAGCTAAGAAGGGCCAAGTTAACGTCCGTAAACCCAAAGACAGACAGAAGAGTGACGACTCAACAGAAAAGACTGAAGACGCGTACATGGTGCTAGACGAAGAGTGGCCAGACCCGTTGATCAATCACAAACTGACAGACAAAAGCGCCATCAGTAGGATCACCAAAGAACACAAACAGTTCAAACAGCTGCGTCAAAAGTGGATCGACCTGCCGGACCTGGAGCCGAATTTGAGACAGAAGTTGAGAGAGAACATCCAGCGAGAATACAACCGCATTGTGCAGATGATTCAATTAGAGTACAAGCGCGAGTGCGCCTTGCAGAAGAAAGCGACGGTGGGCATCAAGATGGGGCAAGCTGAGACCTCGGAGAGAAGCTTTCGACAGCTGGAAAGTGTGATGCCAGGGAGGCGATCAAGAAGCTTGCGATTAGACGTGCCGATACTAGATGCTGATAGACGCAAAGCAAGAATGTCTGCAGGAAAGCTGGCACAAAAGGAAGGTAAAGGGCTGAGCAATAAGGATAAAAAATTGGTAAGCGGCGCAGGCACACGAAAAAGTGACACACTACTGGAAGCACGCAGGAAAGAAATTCTAAGCAAAGGGAAAACCTTTTCTATAACAGCTGAATCGAAGAAGCGGGAAGTGTTGGAAGCGAAGAAGTTGGAAATCCTAAGCAAAGTGCAGAGCAAACAGAAAGTGATGGATCGGAAACAGAAGATAGAAGCGAAGAAAGCGCAACTTTTGGTAGAACTGACTAGCAAACACACCGTGACCGGCACAACTTCAAAGGTGACCAAAAGCGCCAAACAAGCTGAACGCTCAGAAAAGCAAACAAAGGAGGTTAAACAGAGAAAAGGAGACGATAAGAAAGGCGATAAGAAGCAGCAGAAGGAAGACAAAGGAAAAGCTAAAGTTAAAGAGAACCAGAAGCTGACTGAAGTTACGACAAGTTACAAAGCCAAACGAGCGCTCGCTACAACGAAGGAGTCTCACACACAAGACAGCGACGACGACATTCCGCAGTTAGGGAATCTGGAAAAGTTGATGATGGAATTGGAAGAAGGTGCGATTTTGTCTTCCACTCGATCGTACTTACAGTAGAATTTAGAAAACAAATCGGCAGAGGTGTTGAGGGGGCTAAAACAAGACGAAGATGAGGACGAGGATGAAGAGGAAATGGAAGATGAACCACCAACGTATAACATGGTCGATCTGTGGGAACTATTGCAAGCACAAAGCAAGGAAGAGAGACAACAATTGGCCAAGGTAAGCAGCACATCTGCAGTCTGTATGTACGTACATGAACAGGTGGTAGGTTACAGAGACCGCCACCCAGTTGGAATCCGTATGCACCACTGGAAGAGCTGAAAGGGCGTAAAGAGTTTGAGGAGGAATGTATAAAGGCTCATATGATCCGCAACATCGAAGACTTAATTTTGGCCAACCAATCGACTAATCAACCAAAGTTTCCAAGTAAAGTCTGCCATGTGCGCTTTAATCAAACGGTACAATGGGACGACTACAATCATCAGAACAAAACTCAGCGTCAACGAAAGACTGTGCCATTAGCGAAAGAGCCGACTGTGCCAACCACTAGAAACTGATATACAATATGTAACGATTATTAAAAGACTGTCTTGTGCATACTGGTCCGAAATAAACCATTAAGGGTACCCGTCTAGCACTATATGCCACTTGGCGAGCTTTGACGAATTTGATAATATCAGAAAATCGCACTATAAAAATCTGCCCATAACTCGCTGATACGAATTTGATCGGCGCGCATTCTTCATCGAGATTATGTCGCCGTCAGCCAATTTTTGGAAAATTGAAGCTCACGGAGAATTTTCAATTTCAGAGACATCCGAGCGCATTTCATGAAATACAGTTGGAAAACGGTTTCGAATGCTAAAACGTTTGGCATTCTAAGCTTAAATTCTAAAATTGTATAAAAATTGTTCAATAATTGTTCCCCAGAAAAATCGAAGTGGTTCAGCCCCTGTTGATGGTGGAATCCTCTGGCATATGTACGAGGAAAGCCTGGTAAAAGAGGCTGTGAATACCATTTTGTTCTTCGTCCTGTTTCAAGTGATCGGTGATATATTCGATGGCCTAGATGGCTCTGTAAGCGTCGGGGGGAGTGAGCGTGTAGAGGTCTCTTCCGGTGTCGGTTATAGGCGCCGAAGCACTGCGTGCCTCCCAGACAGTAATGAGCCGCTAGTCTATGTTGTGAGGTACATGATAACGCGTAATCTGACATACAGCTGTATGTTGCATGCAGTAATTAGACGTTGAAGTGTAAAATAATAATGTGAATGTTGGGAGCATTCGTTCGATGCCAAATTTGATCAGTGGCGTATCCAAGATTTTGCAAATGGGGTGTAAAATTTTAAAAGTGCCTGGTTGGCTGTTGGGCCCAACCAGGGCAAGAAAATTTAGCAAAATTAGCCTTCTCTTACATTGAGAGTGGAGGAGTGTACCGGGTATCATTTGCGTTAAAGCTTAACCCGCTAAATAGAGACCGGTAAATAGGGACGTTCTTGACCGGTAAATAAAGAATACAACACCGCCTAGACGGTCTTTCTTGGTAATGTATAGTATGTTCTTGAATAAAATGCGGTTTTGCACTAATTTAGACCCTAAATAGAGATACGGCACGGTTTCGAAAGAGTTTGAGTTGAGGAGAGGCTTTGTTGGAACTGTCTTCGTCACAGGTAGAGTAAACAGTGCTAATTGGGTCTTTGCTTAGTAAAATCTTTTTCCCTGTAGAGTTGTTCACGGCTCGCGGCCCGGCGGATAGAAGCATACAAGCAAGCAGCAAGAGTGGCGCTATCGTAAAATCCGGTTCCTTATAAAGTTTAATGGATCCAAGAAAGTATAACGGATCCAAGAATAGTATAACGGATCCAAGCGACCGGCGCACTATTCAAGTTTGACGGATCCATACTATTCAATTTTAACGGATCCAACTGCACTATTCAATTTTAACGGATCAATGCAAATTTATTAACTATTTAGGTTTGACGGATCCTTAAAATACGCAACAAGCCCCAAATTCGGCGCCCGCCATACTATTCAATTTTGACGGATCCATACTATTCAATTTTGACAGATCCAACTGCACTATTCAATTTCAACGGATCCAACTGCACTATTCAATTTCAACGGATCAATGCAAATGTGCACATTTCTGAATGCGTTGAAGGTTATAATTTATTATCACAGTACTAGACAGTAGGGTAACTAGCGTAAGTTGCAATACCACACATGTTGTTATTATTACGAGCCATTTTGATGTATCCATTTTCTCCCCACGCTGTTCCCCAGCTAAAACGTTTCAGATAAACGTTGTTACTAGATAATAATCTACATTCCTGTTTTTCACGAGCCAATACTGATCGCCTTTGATTGTCGTTCCATATCCAACAATGAGCACCGCGTGGTCTAAGTCCACGGGACTGCAGTCTGGTTCAAAATAAACACCTGCAGTTTGTGTAACGCTGTGTTTGTTAGCCACTCCGATGTGGTGAACTAACCTTTACTATATAGTTTGAAGCTGTTCTGTGAAGCATCAAAAGCTGCTGATACTGGACCAACAGTGGCTACAGCATTCTGCAATAGCAGCTCATTTCCTTCTGGGATTCTAATAAAACCAGTTGCATTTCCACCAACAAATTGTCTGTTAAATCTGCAGTCGTTTACCTGCAATTTGGAAGTTTAACAATACTTTGTGTTTATTCTTAATTGATTACAGTGGCTTCATATGGATATGAGTTTTCTGTGTCCAGACCATTATTCTCTTTAACGTACTGAAAAGCCGAAGTCATCAGACCACCATACTGGACCAACAGTGGCTACAGCATTCTGCAATAGCAGCTCATTTCCTTCTGGGATTCTAATAAAACCAGTTGCATTTCCACCAACAAATTGTCTGTTAAATCTACAGTCGTTTACCTGCAATTTGGAAGTTTAAAAATACTTTGTGTTTATTCTTAATTGATTACAGTGGCTTCATATGGATATGAGTTTTCTGTGTCCAGACTAGAGTGCGAACAATACCTAAAAAACCCAATACCCCAATACCCAATACCAATACCTGAGACCCCCAATACCCCAATACCCAATACTTGCGTTGCTGGGCCAAAAATTGCAATTTCACTGGACAGGTACATTCCAGTTGCGTACACAAGATTTTTTGCACTGCAATTAAAATTTTTAAGAGCCCTGGGTGGGCCGCTGCCCAAGCAGGGCGAGAAAATTTTGAAAAATTAGCTTTTCGGAAAGCATTTAGAAGTCATTTTGGACGTAAATTTTGTAGAATTAACAGTTTTGGGGGTACTTTATATTTCGTAATTCAGTCGTGTTTCTTCTGGCGAATTTTTTCCTAATGGCCGGAAATTGTGTGCACCACCGCAATAGCCATTGGTATGGTACTGGAAGCATTATGGTGACATTAGAAATGTTACCATTTATATTTTAGATTTTCGGGGCAGGGGGCTCCGAAAAATCGGGATTTTGGAACGACGTCGTTTATGGACTGCTCCTTAATGCGAAAACAGCTTCCTAAACCGAATCATCGATTAACTTTTTCGATTTTTTCATATCAATTTTTCAGGTCAACATCGATTTTTCCATATTTTTACCTGTCCAATTAGTATTGGGTATTGGGGGGGGGGGTAAAAACCCCAATACCCAAAACCCAATACCTGGAAAACACCCCAATGCACCCAATACCCAATACCAGTTCGCACTCGAGTCCAGACCATTATTGTCTTTAACGTACTGAAAAGCCGAAGTCATCAGACCACCATTGCAACCTTGGTTTCCAAATTTTGATGAACAGTCTATCAGATTTTGTTCTGACAAAGAGACCAGCTTTCCAGTTCTGCGCCGCTCTTGCCCCTCAAGTGCTCCTGTCTAAATCCATGTATTTGGCAACGTTTTCTGCAATTATTGGAACAAGACTCTTACTGCACTAAATGCCCAGCATGAACCACAATGACCCTAGAGATGGAACAAAGTACTTCTGCTGTGAAACATGGAGATTATTGAATGTAACACCTCATTCTTAACTTCAGATACATATCCATGCTTTCTCCAGTCGATTTGGTTAGCAATTACACCATTTTGCATAAGTCTGTGCACTTCGCTACTGCTGGTGTGAGAAGTGTTTGCATAGTTGCACTGAAACCCATTTCGGTAGCTGTACTCTTCAGATTTCTGAAACGTTTCCGTGTATACTATTAAAATCGTTAGACTTTACTGACTAAATCAGCCAGATGGTTCATTGACACATGAAACGTTCCTGAACACCACAGAATCAGCTGAAGAAGTCAACATAACACATAGATTTTACCTGCTTCTACATATTGTTCAAGTATTGGTATTAACGCTTGTGCATCTCTCCTTGGAACAGGTACCATAATTACCCGATTTGTTCCACGCTCAAAAATTCCAAATACCCAGCTATGTTCTCTTCGTTGGCCCACTTGATATTTGGTTTTGAAAAAAATGGATTCGTCAATCTCAACAATACTGCCAGGCCCACCTAACTTTTGCGTGAAGTGATTGTCTTGGCACCTGTAGGACATGACTATTTCAAATGTGGGAAGAGAGGTGTGAATCTGCCTGGGGTGTAGGGCTATATCTCAAAAACCGCCAAAAATCGCTGTAAAATTGCCAGAAAGAAAAGCCAAAATTTTCCAGAGGGTATATGGACGACTTAGGCGTGGGCAGCAGTGAACAAGGGAGAGGGTATGTTCCCAGATCCCTGGCCCATGGATGGACACAATACAAAGACTTGAATAGTATGGATCCGTTGAAATTTAATAGTGCAGTTGGATCCGTTAAAATTGAATAGTGCAGTTGGATCCGTTGAAATTGAATAGTGCAGTTGGATCCGTTGAAATTGAATAGTGCAGTTGGATCTGTCAAAATTGAATAGTATGGCGGGCGCCGAATTTGGGGTAGTTGCGTATTTTAAGGATCCGTCAAACCTAAATAGTTCATAAATTTGCATCGATCCGTTAAAATTGAATAGTGCAGTTGGATCCGTTAAAATTGAATAGTATGGATCCGTCAAACTTGAATAGTATGGATCCGTCAAACTTGAATAGTATGGATCCGTCAAACTTGAATAGTGCGCTGGTGGCTTGGATCCATAATACTTTCTTGGATCCGTTATACTTTCTTGGATCCGTTAAACTTTATAAGGAACCGGATTTTACGATAGCGCCGCAAGAGTTACCGTTGTGAAACCAACAAAGGACGCGTTTGCACATTAAAAGTGGTTGTGCTCAAATAAGTTAATCCGAATCTTCGGTTTTCTACGTCAGGTCATGTGCTTAGAGAAGACTCTGTTTCTCTTCACAGCATTGCAGAAGCCGAAACAGTCTGAAATTGCATTTCGACCACTTTGGTACAGACCGCCTAAACAATGGGCCACTTTGATCGGGAGATACCAACGACGCACCGAGACGAAATAGGTACACGAACTACTACACTACGGTAGGGAGATCACTACTTGCGCCGATTAGTGTATTGAGTGTACATCATTTTTGGCCATTTTTTTTGGCAATTCGGTTTCTTCTAGCCGTCTAACCGTTCTAACCGTTCTAGCCGTTCGCACCGGCAGGTAACGCTCTGGGCGCTGAATTTTGTGCAATTGGCAGAACGTTTTCAGGCTGTGATACTACTTCAATATCCTTTGTGCTTTCACTCAAACCTCTCTTGGCCAACTTGGAATCGCCATGTCGAAGTACTATCCCGAGAATCGGCCGACTCGGCTGTGGAAATCACTAAAACTAACGATTTCCCTTCTGATTGCAACGATTTCAACTTTTCTAGCTGTGATGCTTCTTCAATATGCCTTGTGATTTCACTCACATCTCTTCTGACCAACTCCGAATCGCCATGCCGAAATACTATCCCGAGAATCGGCCGATTCACTTCGGAAATCAATTAAACTGACGATTTCCCTACTGATTGTAACGATTTCAACTCTTCAACCTGTGATACTTATTCTGTGCTTTGGGCTTTCACTTACATTTCTTCTGGCCAACTCGGAATCGCCATGTCGAAATACTATCCCAAAAATCGGCCGATTCAGTTGTGGAAATCAATTAAACTGACGATTTTCCCTTCTGATTGCAACGATTTCAGCTCTTCAACCTGTGATACTTCTTCAATGTGCTTTGTGCTTTTACTCACATCTCTCTTGGCCAACTCCGAATCGCCATGCCGAAATACTATCCCGAGAATCGGCCAATTCACTTTGGAAATCAATTAAACTGACGACTTCCCTTCTGATTGTAACAATTTCAGCTCTTGTAGCTGCATACTTCTTCGATACGCCCTGAGCAGCCAGTCATATATGTTCTGGCCAACTCCGATTCGCTAAGTCGAAGTATTATCTCGAGAATCGGCCGATTCGGTTGTGGAAATTTAAAACTGACGATTTTCCTTTGGATTGCCCACATTTCCTCGATACTCTCTCTCTCTCTCCTCTGTATTTTTCAGGGTGCTTAGTTTACCCCCTAAATATGTACCCCCTAAAATCTGTACCTCTAAATCTGTACCCCAAAATTCGTGCACTACAAATGGTTTCTGTCCCTGAATTTTTTGCGCCCTGTATTGTATTCAGGATGCTTTATTTGCCCCCGCCCAAATTTGCCCCGCCCCCTTGAATTTCTCTCCCCCAACATCTTTTAGTCCGAAATGTTTTGCTCTCTGTATTTTTCATACATGTAACAGGAGGTCCGGGGTGTGCCACCACCCGACTTAGTCCACACTACACATGTAAAAGGTCATCCGCTGAAGGGGGAGGGGGCTTGGGGGGTCTGGCGCCGGCGGGGGGTCTGGCGCCGGCGGGGGGTCTGAGCCTATTCATGAATTCTAGGGGAGATGACATTTTATGGAGACAAATAAAGCACACTGAAAAACACAAAAATTTGGGACCAAAAATATGGGGTTAAGAATTTTTTGGGGTACAAATTTTAAAGGGATACATTTTGTGGGCAAAGAAAGCACTCGGAAGAATACAGAGTGCAAAAGGAATCCTGAAAAATACAGGGCGGAAGCATTGAAGAAATGGGCAATTTGAAGGAAAATCGTCAGTTTCGGCGATTTCCACAACTGAGTCACGTCTTGGTCATGTCATGGGTAGTTTACGCTATCCCGTGTGTGACGGCGGCTCCGGCATCTGTGAGAGCGGTTGTTTGTGGGTTCGAAACCGGTCGAAACAGAAGGAAAGAAGGAAGTAGCCGACGCAAAGCCCAACCCAGGCCGCTGAAAGCCAGTGAGGGCTAGTAGGTAAATAGGAACCGAACCGGCGCTGCACCGAATAGCAGCAAGGGGCAGGGTTGTTTGTAGGCAGGGTTGCCCAATTGAAAGGCTCTGAAAAGAGCGCGGGCTGTCTTGAGGTGTTCGAAAGGACAGTGGAACTAAAAACCAAAACGAAACAAGCAAAGCCGAATCGGCCGATTCTCTCCGAGATGATGCCCGGTTTAGCGAATCGGAGCTGACCAGAACATGTGACTGGACAGGATGTTCAGATGTAACGAAGAAGCATCACAGCTTGAAGAGTTGAAATCGTTACAATCAGAAGGGAAATCGTAGTGAAAGCACAAAGCACATTGAAGAAGCATCACAGCTTGAAGAGCTGAAATCGTTGCAATCAGAAGGGAAAATCGTCAGTTTAATTGATTTCCACAACTGAATCGGCCGATTTTTGGGATAGTATTTCGACATGGCGATTCCGAGTTGGCCAGAAGAAATGTAAGTGAAAGCCCAAAGCACATTGAATAAGTATCACAGGTTGAAGAGTTGAAATCGTTGCAATCAGAAGGGAAATCGTCAGTTTAATTGATTTCCGAAGTGAATCGGCCGATTCTCGGGATAGTATTTCGGCATGGCGATTCGGAGTTGGCCAAGAGAAACGTGAGTGAAAGCACAAAGCATATTGAAGAAGTATCACAGCCTGAAAACGTTCTGCCAATTGCACAAAATTCAGCGCCCACAGCGTTACCTGCCGGTGCGAACGGCTAGAACGGTTAGAACGGTTAGACGGCTAGAAGAAACCGAATTGCCATTTTTTTAAAAAAGGGCCACCGTCCTTGGCGTTGGATGAAGATTGTCATATTTTCGCTTAATCGATAGCAAATGGTTATATCAACCCATACACAGAAATATCTGTCGGCGGACTCGAATGCTACAGATGTTTTAGTAAGGGGTAGGTAGTCGAAATCGTGCATTTTGCTTTTTTCCGTTTGTTTAATTTGTTATTCCAAGGATCTCTGAAAGTAAATGCGCCGAAATATGCATCTAACGTAGACCTACCCACATAGTAAAATTGGTAGCTATCTTTCAAAAGATGATTGAGAAAACTTCGTTTTTCTATTTTTTTCATAGTGATGAATTTTTTTCATAGTGATGATTTTCATTTAAAAAGGGCCACCGTCCTTGGGCTTGGACAAATATTGTTTTGTTTATCCTTAACCGATAGCAAATTGTCATATCTACCTATATGCTCCTGGGCAGACATATCTGTTGGAGGACTCAAATGCTACGATTGATTTACTAAGTGGAGGTCGTGGCGCATTTTTTTGTTCTTTAAAAAGGGCCACCGTCCTGGGGTTTCGATCCAAATCTTTCTAACTGTGCTAATTCTGTAGCTAGGATAATGGTGTACCGATCCGGCCTTAGACACGAATGTACGTCCATACGTATGAATTTTTTAGCAAGTTTTCTAAGTGGTGTCCGGAGGAAATCGGCCGATCATCGATAAAGGAAATTTGACTAATGCGCATAATCTTAGATAGCATGCAGTAATTGGTTGTGGATGTGCTGGTGTGTAAAATAATAATGTAGAAGCCATAAGCAGTTGTTTGCTGCCGCACTCGGTCATATTTATTAAAGATTTACAATTAGGGTGCGCACGTTTCCAGAATTTGTTCCGAGACCAAAAACATGTATCTGAGGTAAAGCTGAATATAACGTGCAGTAATTAGAAGTTGATATGCAGAATAATAATCAGGGGATCGTCAGCAGTCGTTTGATGCCACATTCGGTGGTCTCTGTTCAAAATTTGCAATTCGAGTGATCTCCCCCCCAACTAACTACGGAGGGACGGACCCCGGATGTGGTGTTCCAAATCCGACAAATCCAACTTAGTAGGGATGGGACCGGTATACGGTATTTTTATACCGTATAATACTGTATAGTTTCAAACACTGAATTATTCAGTTTTTCCGCGAAAAATCAGCATATTTTGCTATTTTTGATTCCAGAACACCAATTTTTGGCAAATTCTCCTTTTAATTCTCTCAACAATAGGGATGGGCAAAGAAATATCGATTTTTCTAGTGTTCAGTTTTCGATTCGATTCGATGTGACGGGGGGGTCGACCATACGACCCTACGATCAGACCCGAGGGTCCATTTCGATGCCCCGTATAAATGAAATCGACCAAGTCGAACTTACCACCTACCCGAGGCTTTAATCAGCCTCAGGAGGTCCCTAACAGATAATTCACTCAGCTCCTGGGTGGTCAGATACCTTCGCCCCAGGATCCTATACCTACGCCCAGCCAATGCGTCACATTGTGTGACCAAATGTTCAGGCGTTTCCTCTTCTTCTGAGCAGAAGGAGCATGTTGGATCATCCACCAGGCCCATAATGCTAAGATGCTTATTAAGGTTACTACTGTGTCCGGTTAACCAACCAACCACCAGCTTTAGTTCCCTTCTACTAAAACTAAGTAGTTCTCTGGTTACTACCGATCTAGGTCCCAGAACAAACTGCTTAGACTGCCTACAGTCGGTCCTTAGATCCCAGTCAAACTGCAACTGGTTCCTAGCCCAACTTCTTAATTCAGTACGTACTTTCTTAACAGAGATGCCAAGGGCCGGTTCCGGCCCTATAAGTGGCAACTCTGAAGCCGCCCGGGCTAGTCGGTCAGCTTCCTCATTTCCCTCCACATTCGAGTGTCCAGGTACCCACACCAGCTGTAGCTTCTTCTGAAGCGCCAGTCGTTGTAGTTCCCTGACACACTCTGCAACCAACTTAGAGCTGATGCGTGGAGATACTAAAGCTTTTAAAGCTGCTTGACTATCTGAACAAATACAGATCTTCTGCTCAAGACAGTTAACTAATCCGGGATCCCTGGCGCAGTTCAAAATGGCATAGACCTCCGCCTGGAAAACCGTTGCGTATTTTCCCAGGGGAAAGGAATCCTCTACCCCTAGTCTCTGTATAAATACTCCTGCTCCCGAATTCTCCAAACCTGTTAACCTGGAACCATCCGTATAACAGTAGAGAGTATCGGTTGCATTAGGAACATTACCTTGCCAGACCTCCCTACTCGGGAAGTCGACTTGGTATTTCTTATCAAACACATAATTGGGTAGTTGTTGGTCACTTGGGAATTGGTACAATGGCGATAAACCGCACAATTGTGCCCAAACACTACAGTGACCACGACCTACCCTGTGCCACTGATTAGTACTTTTAAGTCTGTAGCAGGTCGCCATCGCTTCCACTTGCATCCAGGTGTGTAGCGGTGGAAGACACAACAGAACTTCCATTGCTGCTGTAGGTGTTGTTTTTAGAGCCCCTGTTATGCATAAACATGCCAGTCGTTGTATACGGCCTAGCTGTGTTTTAACGCATTCCAGGTTCGTCCGTTTCCACCACACTACAGCAGCAAACGCTATCATAGGTCTAATGACTGCCAGATACAGCCACCTGACCATCTTAGGTGACAATCCCCAGTTGTTCCCAATTGCTCTTTTGGCCTGGCAGAAAGCTGCCTTAGCTTTAGAGCATTTGGTCTCAAGATGGGCTGCCCAGTCTAAACGGGAGTCCAAAACGACCCCCAAATATTTAACTCTTTTGACTAACTGAAGCCGTTTCCCATAGATCTTAGGGAGTTTAAGCCCAGTTAGCCGCCGTCTCCTTGTGAATAGGATCAGCTCTAACTTGTCCGGCTGTACTGCCAGACCTTCTTCTTCACACCATCCTTGGACAACTGTAAGCGCCCTCTGCATGAGGTCACACACAGTGTCTAGGAATTGTCCTTCTATGAGAACTACCCCATCATCCGCATAGCCTAGGGCGTTGAACGACGAATCGTTTAAACGCACCAGTAGGCTATCTACAAGGAGTATCCAAAGTAGGGGAGATAAAACCCCTCCTTGTGGACACCCCCTTCGCGTATTGATGGATCTACTACATTGTCCCATATGAGCGGTCACAGTACGGAGTTTAAGCATGGCCTGTATCCATTGGATAAGGATACTCTCCACGCCTCTCCTCCTCAGCGCCCGCTCAAAGGAAGCAAAAGATGCATTGGAGAAAGCTCCTTCTATATCAAAGAAAGCTCCTAATGCAAACTCTTTTCGCTCTAGAGCTCTATCCACACGACCCACCAGACAGTGTAAAGCTGTTTCCACAGATTTTCCTACCTGGTAAGCGTGTTGACTAGGGTGGAGTGGTATGTGCCGAAGCACCCCATCTCTCAACCACCTATCGATCAAACGTTCCACGCTCTTCAACATGAAAGAGGATAGACTAATTGGTCGAAAGGATTTTGCTTTTGCGTATGAGTCCTTACCTGGCTTGGCTATAAAAACCACCCTCACCTCTCGCCAGAGTTGAGGTATATAAGCCAGTGCAACTGATGCTCTAAACACTCGCACCATAGGTTTGATAAGAATATCAAGCCCTTGTTGCAAGAGTGCCGGAAAAACTCCGTCTGGTCCAGAGGATTTGTATGGTTGGAAAGTTTTCACCGCCCATATCACCTTATCCTCCGTGACAATTCTGTCAGCTAATCTCCAGTCACCCCGGGCTCCCCCTGGAGCCTGGTTGTCTGGTTCCAATGTCATGTTTGCTGCAGTTCCCCCAGGAAAATGTGATATGTTCAGCATGTCTGCATGTGTGCATATCCAAGTCTTGTCTAGTACGTGCATACGTAGGTCGGCGCGCGGCTGTGATAATTTGTCTGGTTTGGCCGCTGAGCCAACTATTGATCGCTTTGGCCCAGACATACACCCTAGTGCAACGGTGTGTGTGTCTGGCCGTGTGTCTAGCGTGTTGAGCGGCAAGGCCTGGTGCAGTGTTTAAATCACTCACTTCTCCCCTCTGCGCACCTGCCTTGCGTGTGGCTGGCAAGTAAAGTCTGTTCGGTTGTGTTGGCAAGCATCTACTACTGCTGCATCGGCTGCGACACCGTGAGCGACAGCGCGATAGGAACGGCAGAGGAAGATAAGACGACCAACACCCGAGACAGATTAGTGGCGACCGATGTGCAATTCGACACTCAGCTGGACAGCCACCGCCAACAACAAAGAAGATCCCCCGGGTGCTGCGCTCAGTGAGTCTGTTTGCTAAACAACCTTCTTTCCATTGAGGACGGACGTGCGTGCGTGTCGTTTGCTCCGGACGGGGAGCGCCGTGTGTGTCGTGTGCAGCGGAGGCCGAGTGACGTGTGTTGCGTTCATTGACGGGGGAGCCTGCCGGACATCTCGTGCGTTGAATCGGGGACGCCTGGTTCGTTGACGACGGATAATCGGGGGCGTCTCGCTCGTTGATGAGGGACCACCTGCTCCGGCACCGCATCGACAAAACTACAGCGCTGCTTTTTCGATCATCCGGAACCGCATCGACAAACTAACGGACTCGCACCAGAAAGGGACCGTGTCTCTCACGGAAGGACTCGAGCATAGCGGCGGTGATAAACAACACCGCATTGTCGACTCAAAAGGAACGCAACGACTCCACTCGTGCATAGTAGCGGTGATAAACAACACCGCATAGTCGACTCAAACGGACCAACCGCAGCGGTGAATAATAACGCCGCCTTGTCGACTCAAACGGAACTGTGCATCTCGGAGGCGGAATCGTGCACCCCGGAGGAGGAATCGCGCATCTCCAGGCTGGACCGAGTGCCCAGTCACTGACTACCGATGGCACAACCCGGACCTAGCAAACTACACCTGCCACCACCGGACCGATACTGGCACCATCCAGGAGAGTCGCCAGTACTGACGTGGCCGTTGTGGGAACGACTGTTCACCGATTTCCTCGAAGGAATCGATGAAACCCGACCGGCCGACGGCAAACTCAGTGATCAGGAAAAACGGAAGTTTCTGACGTCCTACATTGGAGCCGCCGCACTCTCGCAATTCTCCAGCCAGAGGGAATTCGCTAACAACCAGACTACCTACATGGAGTTCCTGGGAGCGGCGAGGAGGATTTTCTACCGCCCAACCAATGCAGTGAGGGCTCACTTCGATTTCCTGCAGAGGACTCAACATTCCGGTGAACCAGTTGCTGACTATCTGCGGGAGCTACGCCTGCTGATACAACAATGCAGCTTCCCAGTCACGGACGGTGTCATCACGGAAGGAGACCTAACAGAATACCTGTTGGCCATTCAGTTGGTCAAAGGACTGAGTTGCCGGGATACGCAGGAGAAGTTGCTAAGCCAGAGGGATGTCAACCTGGAGAGATTCGCGGAGGTCGCGCAAGCAGATGAGACGGCGCGCCAGGATGCTGCCAAATTGACAGGAAGTCGACCTGCGCAGATCGGTGCGGCCAGTCAGGGAAGGAATCAGCGTGGAGGATGGAGAGGACAGAGAGGAGGCAAAGGACGCTCCTATCAGCCCACCGCCGCGCCCAGAGGGAATTCCAACCCATCTGCCGGGAGGAAGTCGAGTGCAGCCGATGCCTGCACAGCTTGTGGCAGACATGGCCACAGAGCTAACGCCGAATCGTGCCAAGCGAAGGGACAGGAGTGCCACAAATGCAAAAAAGTGGGCCACTTCGCTAAGACGTGCCGGTCAGGAGGATCCAGCAACAAAAACCGGGCCATTCGAGTGAGGGACATCACCAATGGCAGAGGAGCCTACATTCGTGGTCTACAACAACCAGTACACTGTCAGGTGCTGATCACACCGGATAAGGACCAGAAGGGTCGTGCGCTGAGGATGTTGGTGGACACCGGCTCAGACGTTACTGGAATCACGGAATCCGAGTGGCGTAAGTGCTTTGGACGGACCGCAGTCAAGCCAGCCAGGAGACTCGCGAATTTCGACAACTCTACTATCGCTACCCGAGGGCAATTCAGGGCGCAGTTATCGTTACAAGGACGGTCGGTGACAGTGCCAGTGTATGTGTTTAACAACACATGCAACAATACACTGGGCATGGATGCGCTGCGTGCACTGGGAGGAGTGCATATCGATGTGGATTCGAATAGCACCACTATCAAGGAGGACCCCAGATGCGCAACTGTGCAGAAACCTGATCCGGGAGCAGCCAGTCGAGTGAGGAGGGAACAGCAGACGCCCAGTACGCTTCAAAATTCGCAGCCAGACGCGCTGGAGACCTGGAGGACGGCCGGACTGCTGCCACTGCTGGAGGAGTTGTCTAACCTGACGAAAAAGGAAGTCGGCACCTACCCAGATTTCAAACACAGGATTCGGCTCAAACCAGGCGCAAGGACGCCACCCAGACAGCCTGTGAGATCGATCCCAGTGCGCTTTGAGGAGAGAGCCAAAGAAGCCGTCGAGCTGATGGAACGCCAAGGTATCTGGGAGCGAGTTGAGCATGCCGATCGAGTACACGGCATGGTGGTCGTGGAGAAACCAGACGACCCCGGATCAGTCAGGATAACAAGCGATCTGAGTCCGCTCAACAAGGACATCGATCCAGTGCTGTACCCGCTGCCCAACATCCAGGATTTGCTGTATAACAGACTCAGTCAGGCGGAGGTCTTCAGCAAAATCGATCTGCTGAAGGGATACTTCAACGCAGAACTGGATGAGGACAGCCAGCTGCTCACAACGACTGCCACCCCATGGGGGTACTACGCTTACAAGAAACTCCCGATGGGACTGAGGGACAGTGCAGCAGTGTTCCAGAAACTGGTACACGAAACGCTGGAAGGTGTGCCAGGGTGTCAGCCATACATCGACGACATTTTGGTGTATGGAGCGAATCGAAAGGAGCACGATGACAGCCTGAAACAGGTGCTACAACGCTTAAATGAGAAGAATCTTCGCCTCAACCTAAGGAAGTGCGTCGTTGCTCAACCATCAGTGAAGTTCTTGGGCCATGTGATCTGCAAAGGATGTATCAGGCCGGATCCCGACAAACTGGAGAGTCTGAGGCAGCTGGCACCACCCAAAAACGTCAAGGACGTGCAGAGCTTCTTAGGAGCCGTCAACTACTTAAGCAAGTTCGTGCCCTCACTGTGCGACAAGCTGGAGCCAATTCGAGCACTCACACGGGCTAACACGAAGTTCGTGTGGGGTCGGGAGACTCAGGAGGCGTTCGAACGAGTGAAACAGTTGCTTGGCGGACCGAAGGGGCTGCGCCTTAAGATGTTTCATCCCTTAAAGCAGACCTTTGTCACTACCGACGCATCTGGTTATGGCATTGGTGGGATGCTGTCTCAGGTGCATCACGGCCAGGAATTCCCAGTCGCGTTTGGACACCACACTCTGGACGCCACCAAGCGAAAGTGGGACACCACCGAAAAGGAGGCCTATGCGGCGATGTTTTTCTGCGAGTATTGGGAGAAATACTTGCTTGGCAGACACTTCACGCTTCGAACTGACCACCAAGCGCTACAAGCACTGCTACATCGACAAACCAACCAACGGAAATCGCAGAAATTCGAACGTTGGGTGCACAGACTCAACGTGTTCGACTACGATGTGCAGTACGTGCCTGGGGACAACAACCACATGGCCGATGTCTTGTCGCGACTGCAGACCGATCCTGCACCGAGTGGAGTGATTCGTTGCGTCAAGGAGTTGGGATTCTCAGCCGGAAGAATCGCCAAAGCTCTGAGGGACGACCCAGTGCTGAGCAAAGTCAAGCAATTCTGCCTGGAGGGTTGGCCAAACAAAGCCAAATTGCCCAGCCAACTTTGCAACTTGCCTTATCACAGGATGAAGGACGAGTTTTCGGTGGAGGACAAAACAGGACTGGTATTGCGAAACAACAGCCAGATCGTTGTTCCAGGTCCACTCCGAAGAGAACTACTCAGCAAGGCCCACGAGGGACACCCAGGGATCGTTCGCTACAAACGCAAGCTCAGAGAAAGCTACTGGTGGCCGGGGATGGCTACAGAGAGCGAGGAGTTTGTACGCCACTGCAGTGCCTGCCTGGATTCCGCCAAGTCGCAGCCTAAGGTGCCCACACGAGGAGAGCATCTCTATACACCGGAAGAACCATGGGTGGAACTGTCAATGGACATCACAGGTCCGTTTGAGACAGCCCCAGCCCACAAGAAGTGCATTGTGGTGTTGCTGGACAACTACTCCAAATATCCGGAAATCCTCTGCACCACTGACACGTCATCTAAAAGAATCATTCAGTGGTTGAAGCAGGTTTTCGCTCGATATGGCAACCCTGCTAGGATTCTCACGGACAATGGACCACAGTTCGTCAGCCTGGAGTTTGAGGAATTCCTACAGGAGAGGGACATTTTCCACCAGAAAGCTCCTGTCTACACACCACAGCAGAACGCATTCGTGGAGGTGTTCAACCGGTACCTGAAACATCACATCCAAACCTTCACCAACACTCAGGAGTGGGAAGAAGGACTGACACAAATTCTGTGCCATTACCGAGCTACAGCTCAGGAGGGTGAGCATGAGAGCCCCGCGGAGAAGCTGTTTGGACGCCGGCCGCGCCTCGCCTTTGAAGTTTGCCGTCAGTCACGCCCCAAAAAGGAGGAGAGGGAGGAGGATTTGGAAAGCGCTCGAAAAACGGTTGCTAACAGGACAAATTCGAGCAGGAACACCCAGGAAGGAGTCGAAAAGGAACCACCCTGGCGGCAGATGTACTACAAGGGACAACGCGTGCGGGTTAAGAGGAGCCACACTCCTAAAGGACAGTCGCCTTGGTCCCGGAAGTGCTACGTAGTGACGGCCGTTTTGGGCAGATGCAACTACCGACTGTCAGACGGTCAGCTGTGGAACGCCAGGAATATGCAGCGTGTGCCGGACCGCCCAGCCAACCCCGAAGTAGTGGAGATCGAGACCGGCCGGAGAGAGGTCGAAAACGAGCGCCGGCCAGCAGAGCGCCGCTATCCTCTCCGGGAGCGAAGACCAGTGGACCGCTACGGGGACTGGGACTATTCTTAGAAGAGGCCGACCTTTTAAGAAGAAAAGGTGTTGATATGTTCAGCATGTCTGCATGTGTGCATATCCAAGTCTTGTCTAGTACGTGCATACGTAGGTCGGCGCGCGGCTGTGATAATTTGTCTGGTTTGGCCGCTGAGCCAACTATTGATCGCTTTGGCCCAGACATACACCCTAGTGCAACGGTGTGTGTGTCTGGCCGTGTGTCTAGCGTGTTGAGCGGCAAGGCCTGGTGCAGTGTTTAAATCACTCACTTCTTCTCTCTGCGCACCTGCCTTGCGGTTCGGCCAGTTTTCTCTCCACTTTGTGCGCGTGCCTATTAGCCAGTATTTTAGTGTGGCTGGCAAGTAAAAGTCTGTTCGGTTGTGTTGGCAAGCATCTACTACTGCTGCATCGGCTGCGACACCGTGAGCGACAGCGCGATAGGAACGGCAGAGGAAGATAAGACGACCAACACCCGAGACAGATTAAAATGCACATCTAGTAGGTATGACAAAGCAGTCTCCCTACTTTCCGTGTAAGTCCCATCTGGTAACTGAAGCATACCGACCTCTATTGGAGGATCCCTGTTGAGAACTCTGTTTAGCCGTGCAGTGGCCTTAACCCCCTCCACTTCCGTACAGAATTCCCTCCAGGATTCCTTCTTAGCAGACTTGACAGTCGCCTTATACTTCCGTTGAGCACTCCTATACTCATCCCAGTCCTGTTCGGCCCGGGTGAGTAGTGCCCAGCGCAACTTCCTTCTACATTCACTTCGTAGTACCGATAGTTGCCGGTTCCACCAAGGGACCCGGCTACTCCCAGTCCTAACTCTTTTTAGCGGGCAAGCCCCTTCGAATGAGTTCAAAATACTACCTTGGAGCAAACTCACTTCCTCTTCTAATCCTTGTACGTCCCGGATGATCACCTGACGGTCGCCCAGTTTACGTCCTAGGTTGTCTTTATAGACACCCCAGTCCGTAGAACGCGGGTACCTCCGATATTCAGGTGGTGCTCTTTCCAGGCGTATCTGAAAATAAATGTGTCTATGGTCAGATAGTGAATCTTCCCGCGCCACACGCCAATCTAAGATATCCATTGCAATGCATGGAGACACTAAAGTAAGATCTATAACAGAGAGACCCCTACCTATAAAGGTGGGTTCATGACCCCTGTTAATGATTTCTAAATCAGAGGCAATGACATACTCCAGAAGGTGATGGCCTCGGGCATTTACATCCCGACATCCCCAAACTGTATGATGTGCATTAGCATCACAGCCTATTACTAGGGAGCGATGGCCCCGATGGCAAAAATCCACCACTTTTATCATTTCACGGGTTGGAGGTAACTCCCCCCTACAACTTGTGGCAGGTAGATAGAGGAGAAGACAACCAATCTTCTCCGTCCGCCCACCAACAAGTCTACTTCTATTGTACTAGCATCCTGGGTACTTAGATGAGGCATGAATACTACATCTAACGCCCTAGAAGCATAAATACAAGATCTAACATGTTGACCAGGTACACCTCGATAAATACGGCCCCCTAAAGATCCTAAACCCGCAACTCGATTATTAATCGTGTACGGTTCCTGGATTAAGGCTATAACAGATCCACTTGTCTGCAGCTTCGCCAGGCTCCTGCATAGAACCGCAGAAGCCGCACGGCTATGCTGCAAGTTGATCTGAATAACCATAAGGTTGGTTGGCGCTGGCATCATTCAACACACTGCACCACCCTCCCTATACTTAATCTTTACTCCTTACCCGAGCTTCCTTGTTGGTTGACCAGATGGTCACCCGACTCAGCTCAAAGTAAGGTCGCATGTCCAGCCCTCGAAGAACGCCCAGGGACACATCATCAACACTAATAAAGTAGTGAGTGTGTGACTCACCACTCCTAGTGTCAAGAATGCGCCACCGGTCGGTCCTGAGACCTGGATTCTGGTCCTTGAGTGTGCCCAATACTATTTCCGGTTGTTGTTGAACACCCGGAATCAGCAGGTTCACTCGAGTCCACTTAGGCAGTTGGCTCACCGGCACAATGGTGTACCGTTGAGCTTCCCCGCCTTCCTCACCTGACAGGAACACCGACTGCTGCAACAACCAGTCGAGGCTTTCCTGATTTGCGCAGGTGACCTTGAAGACCCCCTGCATCAATCCGGAGCCCTCGAACCTGGGTGTGACACCAGAGGTGTCCCTACTCCTAACTGCCTGCACCAGTGCTGCTCTGATCCCCGACACTTCGCCTGTTTCCAGGTGTCGATAGGGGTCGTCCTTGCACACAACTGCTGCTTGCAGCTCTCTCACCACCGCATCTGCGTAGCTACTCGCAGTTCCCTCCCGGAACCGCTTTGGCTTCTGTTGCTTGCTACTCACCGGGGTCTCACCTGACACCCGAGGACGCTTTCGGGTACCAGGTGCTCCCCCAGCTTTCGCTTTCTTTAGAAAAGTCTTCCCAGTTTCACCCGGTTTCTCAGCCTCTTTCGAGGCAGCTCCCGAGCTACTACCAGGTTGACTACCAGCGGTGGGTTGCAGGGAGGAAGATCCAGATGGCTCTGTCGCTGCCGAAGCAGCCTGCCGAGCCTTCCGTTTCTTCCGCTGCTGCGCCCCACTTGGTCTTCTCGGCTTCACCCGAAGGCTAGCCACTTCTTCTGCCAGGTTCGCCACCGATGCGGCCCCCTGTTCCTCCGAGTGGCCCGCTTCCTGACCAGTGACATCAGGGCCTAACGACCCGTCACCAGCACCGGTCAGTCCGCAGGCAATGACAGATCTGCTACTCGCAGACGGGAGTGGACCACCGACAGCACCTGCCGTCACCGCACTGTCGGTGGGGTCCCCAGAGATTATGAAGCCCCTTTGCTGGGTACCGGGGCATGTTTTGCTTTCTCCTTCCATATGAGAAAAGTTTCGCCATCCCACGTTGGTACTGGGTGCCCAAGCGGGGCGCCCAGCTCCAGGGGGCACCGCTGGGAGGTGTGGGTATGACTTGCAGGTCATCAAGAGGACGACCCGCCATTTGCCCCCCAGTGTTCAGTTTTTTTCTAGATGATTATCATGCAGCCGTGTGGACAATTTTAAGAGAAGTTCAACAAAAGAAACCGCACTCAAAAATGTTCAGTAGTTCTAGAGTTATGACCTTCTAAACTTTGATCCACAAAGGTCTGGTTTTATTAGGGAGCGATGTGCAGATCGGCTTCATCATCTTTGTCGGCTTCGTTCGGACTAGGTTTTATTCGTACATTCAAAAGCAGTATGTCAACTGAAAGTGCGTTTTCTGAGCTACAAAATCACCGGGACGTTTGCGGCTGAGAGCTTGTTTATAACTTTTATTAAGAGCATGAGGCTCAGCTGCCCAAAAAATCGATAAAATCGACGTTTGCGTAAAGTGCTGTACCATCGCGGATAATTGACCATGTAAACGCATTATTTGGGCGATTAAGGAAAGTAAGGTATTGTTTAAAAATACGTGCTAAAAACGCATTTTCAGGCGTTTTGGAGCTTTCTGAAATTTGGGACCCCCCTCTGGGCAAAACCCGCCCTCGACCCCCCACCTGAAGAAAACCCCCCTACTTCCCTCCCCCCAGGTCGGCCCGGAGCTGTTACATGTATGCCTGTGTCAGTTGGAGGCATAGCATCCAGACCCTCTATTTGTTACATTCATGGCTGCCGGTACCATCCTGTCCAGAACGTAAACATGACCCTCATGGCAGAAGTTCAGATGTCCACGCTTGGTTCTGATAATCGCATCAGCCATAGTTAATAATTTGTGTCTCAGGGCCATGGGTTTGACCTTGTTTATTGCCAAGGGCCAGGCATGGCGGTCGTGCATAATAAACAGTGCATATCAGACGCAATGAAATGTATTGCGTACTCATTTTAGCCCAATTCTGACTTTCGACATTTTGACTTTCGGCCTTTTGTTACCTTTCGGCATATTGAATTCGTCATTTTGTAGCCAACCCGCTTTTACCGGGCTAATTGGGAGGCATGCGGTTGCTCTGTTCTTTTCCTGAGCTCATGGACCACTTAATTCTCTCCAATCTTCGTAGGCATTTGTTGTCAAAGATGTTCTCTTCTATTATTCCTTGGTTCAAAGCCCATGTTTCACTTGCATATAGCAGAGAGGAGGTTTTCAGGGCTTTGGTAGTTAGTGCCAGAAATATTGGTTTAGTTATCAGAGTTGGTGCCAGAACACATCCTTGCCGCACTCCAGTTTTCAATTCAAAACTCTTTGACTCAGTCTGTCCGCATCGCATTTTAGTGTGTAGCGCATCATAGAGATCCTTTATCATTCTCTCCAGTTTTGCTGGGATCTTGATTTGTTCAACAACCTTCCACATCCTCTGTCTGTCCACTGAATTGAAAGCTTGTTTTAGGTCTATAAATGCAATGTAGAGTGGCCGTCTGTACTCTCTTGCAAGCTCACTCAGTTGTCTCAATGCAAATGATCTGGTTAATAGTTGACTTGTTGGGGCTGAAACTGGCTTGCTGGGTTCTTCACTTGTTCAGGAAGTAGGGCAGTGCTCTCTTGAGTACAATCTTTGCCATCAGTTTGGAGACATGAGATAGAAGAGTGATACCGCGCAGTGGCGTATCCAGGATTTTGGAAAGGGGGGGTGTAAATTTTTGAAAGTGCCTGGTTGGGCCGCTGCCCAACCAGAGTAAGAAAATTTAGCAAAATTAGCCTTCAAAAACGCGTTTAAAACGCATTCCGAGCTTAAAATTAACTGAAATTACAAGTTTTAGTAGTTTATAATGGCCTGGTTGGGCTTCTGTCCGACCAGGGCGAGAAAATTTTGAAAATTTGGCCTTCAAAAACGCATTTAGAAGGCATTCTGAGCACAAAATAGACAGTTTTAGTACATAATTCATTAGTTTCTTATATTTTTGACAGACTTTTTCTTCCTACCTCCACTGCAAAGGGGGTGTACACACCCTACACCCCCTGAATACGCCACTGATACCGCGGTAGTTGCTACATTCCATTTTGCTTCCCGTTTGTTTCGAGATTGGCACCATGATTTCAGTCTTCCATTCTTTCCAGATCTGTTCTTTCATGGTCCATGGTTCTTTCTCCCAACATATATATGTTGAGGAGTCTGGTAATTCTGGCAACTGCAACAGGACTAGTTTCATTCATCTTCACCGTTATCTGATCTGGCCCAGCAGCTCTTCGTCGTTTCATTTGCTTCAAGGTTGTCCTTACTTCTTGTTTCGTTACAAGGCACTCAGCTTCTTGTGTTTTTGCTGACTTTCTCTCAAAATGCATCTTAAAAATCTGTTTGGGTTCGGTTCATGATCCCCCCCACCCCACCTGATCCTCATTATGTAGTTGTAGACAGTGTTGTATGCCATTAAGTAGTTCTAGACAGTGTAGGCATTTTCGATATGATTTGTTAACTGAATTTCAGTGCAGAAGTGAATAGTTGTA
>JASANB010003776.1:0-16939 GCA_030248155.1 Sabatieria punctata
CAGTAAGACTGACTGGCTTTGCCACAGGCACAGTGCGCAGTCAGATCTGGCTTGATTAATTGTCGTCCTTCCACTGTTTTACTGCCGAGACCTGTCTGTCTGACGTTCCCAGAACAGACGCGCTCACGGATTTGAGATTGGCTCGTGCGTCAGTTAGAGAGCAAGAGCGGTTGCCCTCTAGACTGTTTGTTGAAGCTGAAGGGAAAACGACGGAACAAGAGCAGGTCGATCTGAGTGGTGTGACGGCGCAAGAAAATCGAGTGAGTCCTACATAATGTAGCAGTGCTATAGACACAGGAGCGCTCTTGGTACAGTTTAGGGAGTTGCTGATGTTGTGTGCGATCGAAAGCTGTGTTCCGGTCAGATGCAGGTGCTATGAGAACGAAAACACCGACCAGTTCGGCAGCAACACATCCCTCACCATCACTGTCTTCCTTCCAAACCAATCAGCGAGTCTACCATGCAATATACCTATGTACGTGTACAAACCAAACAGAGGTCATCCGTTTTAACTGTCAACTGGCTCAGAAATAACTATTTTTTTACTTAAAATTCGCTTGAAAATGCTTTGAAAACCGAATCTGGCGTTTCGACTGCTAATGTGTAAGAGAAATCGGTGTTTTTGGAAGCCCTTTTTACAGTTTGTTTGCTTGTTTTTAGCTCTAAAACACTATTTGGCAGCTTAAAATAGCGATTTTATGCCACCTTGAAAAAAACTGCTAAAACGCATTTCCAGGCGTTCTGCAGTTTTTTGAAATTTTTGACCTGCTTTTGACCCCCTACCTGACGGAAAACCCCCTCCACTTCCCACCACGCCGGCCTGGATCTGTTATATGTATGATGCGAAGTTTTTACATTATCGTACAATACAGTACCGTACGAACATGCAGGTACAGTACACCACTCGCGTCCGCCGGCACGCATGATCTCGCCCTGAAAATACAAACTAATAGTTAGAATTCCACTGCATAGACATATACATACAATGTACATGTACATAGGTTTGTTAAACATGACTTCCCGGTCCCGTCTGAACCCTGAGCATGCATTTCAACTAAATCAGCGAAAATTTTCTGCAGTATAATAACATTTTCCAGTTATAAGACAATGATCTTCTAAAGGACGCCAAAAAGTAACCCTAAATTTCGGCATTTTCCAGTTATAAGACCATCTCTTATAAGTGGAAAGCTCCGGTATCCTACAAAGCGTAGTTTGCTAGTTAATCCCGTACATAATGTGTCAGCGGCTGAGGGGAGCCAAAAATGCAACCCACCAGGCCATGTACAAGCTTGGCTGGATCGAGCTGCCCATTGCAATTCACAACACAAAGTTGATAGATAGTTGATGTTTTTAAAAGGAGTCCATTTTAAAAGGAACTTGCAATTAGCACCGAGCACTTTTGCGACTGATTGATGTCTGAGAGCTTTTTCTAGACCGGTTTTTCGGAATCAGATAAATGTATACATCAATCAACTTTAGTTCCCTTGTTTTTACGATGCGATTGTGGAGACAGCTCTCATTTATTATTCACAAAAATACGCTGACGTTCGATCTCCATACAATACAGTACTTAGCCGACCAAAGCAGATGGTGAACGTTTTTCAGCGGTGCAAATGGAGCAAGAGCCCCTGCCACTCGAAGAACTTTCTCAAGGGAGAGACGCCGAAAGAGCAGGTGTACCTGAGTGGTGTGCGGCCAGGAAAGGAACCAGGGTGAGTGCGGTCGGTTCACACACAAACACATCTATGTTGCAAAGTTTAGACAGTTGCGGTATCGGTGTTGTCAGTGTTCGAAGGTCCGGTTCACAGACTGCACGCGGGTCAGAGGCAGAGCACAAGGCAGAGAGCTCTACCTCAGCACGGATGAGTTTGGTGAGAACATGACCCTGACCAACATGAGAATTGCGCTCCATCCCAAATAGTCAGTCTCTACTAACCTTCATAGGCCATACATGCATGTTGTAGTAGTGCATGCAGCACAGACTACAAAGACTTTTGAAATATCCCTTTCCGGGAAAGCTAAAATCGCAGTAAAATCTTGCAAAATCAATCACTTGTGTGAGAACTACGTACATGTACAGTACATGAAAAAAGAAGGAACATCTCTGATGGTGCAACAAGCCTAAACATAAAACAGTTCTTGAGAAAAACTTGTTTTGGCTATAGAGGGCCTGCTTCTGAACCCTGTAGTACAGTACGTCTATCAATTTACATCTGCATCTATTGCAGTAGTAGCAGTGGAATGCGACGTGATAACTACGGTAACCGCTGGAACGGTAATCGGGGACAAACTGACTGCTACAGTAACCTGTGACGACGCCACTCATTTCGTCTCTCCCGGCACTCCTCCAGACTGTCTCCCCTCCCCTGCAACCTTCACTTGTTCGTCTGGCTCTTGGAGTCCCTTCCTTCCCACTCAATGTTTAGCTGGTAATAGTTTCATTCTCAACCATTCGCCGGTGTCATTGGCTCAGTGGTTTATCATTTTATCTGCGGGCATATGTGAGAGTGGATTTTCCAAATTCCCTGACTTTTGAAAGACAACAAAGAGTTTTGAAATATCCCTTTCCGGGAAAGCTAAAATCGCCGAAAAATCTTGCAAAATCAATCACTTGAGCGAGAACTACGTACATGTACAGTACATGAAAAAAGAAAGAACATTTCTGATGATGCAACAAGCCTAAACATAAAACAGTTCTTGAGAAAAACCTGTTTTGGCTAAAGTATGCACAACCTAGATTTTTAAAAAATAACCCAACCCATCCCAGGCAGGCTCCAACCGGTACAAGCCAAAATTTTCTGCCGCGCGGCCTGTGCCTGCAGGGCTCTAATGATCACCGAAATGCGTTTTAAATGCGTTTTTGAAGGTTAATTTTTCAAAATTTTCTCGCCCTTGTTGCTCAGAATCCAAACCAGGCCTCCTCATACTACTAGAACTGTTAATTTTAAGCTGAGAATGCCTTTCAAATGCGTTTTTGACAGCTAGGTTCTCAAAATTCCCCTATGAGACAAAAGTGACGTCATCATTGGCCGAACCCAACTCCCCTTGTCATCGGTTGGCATCATTTGGCAGACCCCCTAACGGATGACGTGATTTTTGCACAGCCCCATAGTAGGTGTCATTGCATAAAGTCGGAACTGAAAAAAAAGTTATTCGAGTTATTAGGACTGAGTTATTCGTTAGCTTTATTATTATATTTTAGTTAGTTATTCTTCGTCTGAACGCTCCAGATTAGCTTGGAGATGTCTGGCAGAAAGTTTTGATAGCGATGTGCATAAGAGGGGGGAAGCGACTTATTGTTCAGTCACTGTTCTACTGACAACGGTGTTTTAGATAGATTCCAAGGACCACAGCGCGTATCGGAGGGAGGGAGCCGCTCCGAAAGAGCAGGTGTAGTACCTGAGTGGTGTGCGACATGGAAAAGAAGCCAGGTTAGGACAGTTGCCTCAAAGACACAAAATACACGATTCAAAGTTTAGACATCTCAGTTACCAGTGTTGTCTGGCATCCAAAGTCAGGTTCACCGAATGCACGCAAGTGAGGCACAGAGATCTTACTCAGTACCGACGAGTTAGGTGAGAACATGACACCACTCGCAAACCACCATTCTAAAGAGATTGTCTCTACAATAGTGTACACAGAACGTTTCTACATTATCGTACAGTACAGTATAGTACCGTGCCAACATACAGTACACGCCCAACACTCGCGCCCACATGCACGCACGATATCAGCCCGAAAATATGAACGCATGTACTAAAAGTAGCGCTCTTCTAATAATAGCGCTCCCCGTACTATGTACTATCAGTCATCCGTGTTTCGAAGGCAAAATACTCTCGGTGTCCCTAACTAAAGGACAACCCGCTTTGATTAAGCTTGCAGACATTAGTCGAACTAAAAATTGCTTGTATTTAGACAAGAATACCCTGTATTGACAGAGAAAACGGATACTTGAGGTGGCCATGGTAGGGTAGCATTCAAATAATAAACGCGCAAGCTCCGATGCCAATCTATGATAGCGCTCATGAAAGCACGCATGAATTTAATAGCGCAGCACTATTATTTGAAGTTACTGTTTTCCACTGACAATGGTGTTTTAGATAGACTCCAAGGAGCACAGCGCGTGCACGGAGACGGTCGATAGCAGCTGTCTGCTCTTGCAGCTTCGTCCATCTGTAAGTTTCTCAGTAAGGGGCCGTCCATAAACGACGTCGTTCCCAAATCCCGATTTTTCGGACCCCCTTCCCCCTAAAATCGCCTTGCGTCGTTTCGGGTCGGGACCCCCTTCTCCTAAGGCGACGTCCTTTTCGGGTTGCCAGCCCCCCCCCGATAAAAGTGCAGTACATGCAGTACTGTCATTTTTTCTTGTTGCCATACTGTATAATGAATTGAATAGATCCCTTCAACCACTCTGGGAAACTTTTCTGTGTGAAGAAATATTTGACAGAATGTGCATAAATCGAAAGCGACCTCGTTTTTTGGTAACCCCCTCCCCCTCCTGGTGCGTCGTCTATCGTCGAATTTCAGCCGACCCCCCTCCCCCTGGAACGACTTCGTTTGGACGGCCCCTAACATTTGGATTCCACTGCATACATACATGTACATACACAACGCAAAGTGCATAGTCGCAATTTTTTGCTTGTCTTTAAAGGGAGTCCCTTGCAAATGGCCCAAGCACTTTTGCGACTAATTGATCACTGAGAGCTGGTTCCAGACCGGTTTTCGGAGTCGGATAAAAAGCTACTTGCCAATCAACCTTAGAGTTCCGTTGTTTTTATGATGCGACGCTGGTGACGCTATGTGACAGCTCTCATTTATTATCCGCAAGAATACGCTGACGCTGCGATCTCCAACAGAGATGCGTAGTCGAGTCGACAATAGCGAAGGTGTGGTTTTTTTTCAGCCCTGCAAATGGAGCGAGAACCCGTGCCACTCTAAGGACTTTCTCAATGGAGAGATGCCGAAAGATCAAGTTTACCTGAGTGGCGTGAGACCAGGGAAAGAACCAGGGTTAGCACAGTCGGCTCAAAGACACAAAATACTGTGATGCAAAGTTTTAGAGATCTGACGTACCGGTGTTGTCTGGCATCCAAAGTCAGATTCACCGAGTGCACGCGGGTGAGGCGCAGAGCCCAGGGCAGGCAACTGTCCCTCAGTACAGATGAATTCGGCGATAACATGACACTCACCAGCATGCTCATTGGACTCCACCCCAAAGAGTAAGTCCCTACTCTTCTGTATGTATGACGTTTTTACATGATCGTACTGTACTGCACTGTACTTCTTTCGTTTGTCAAATGCACCGCACCACACCGCACCGCACCCAAATTGACCACAAGCTACTATTTCAGAATTTACTAATTTGTAGTAGCTTTTCTTGAAAAATTTCCGATTTTTTCCTGTAATTTTATACAAATTGAACCCCTAATCGGCATTTTAAACTGTCTTGAGATTATGATAAGCTCACCGAGCACCAAGCATACCAAAAAGCAAGGTGTTTTTAAGTAAAACGTTAGAAAGATAGTTTTTCCTGTTTTTTTCGCTTTTCCAAGCATCCCCAATAAACTTTCCGAGGAAGGTGACATGATTGACTTTTGCACATACATTCATGTTGTAATGGCTTCAGTTTTTTATAAAATTTGTCTCGTTCTATTCAGTGTTGTGCCGAACAAAAATTTTAAATAAAACTAGTAGAAATAAGGTCATTCATGCATTTAAGTGATTAGTTTTAGCTCTGTAGACCTCATTAGGTTCAAAATATTCGCATAGTATCAATTTTCTCATTATATTCTACAAAAATTCCGAAATATGACGTTCAGTTTATCAAAAAGCTATGAAAAATATAGAAATATGAAGTACGCAGCGCAATTAGCGGAGATGTCGGGAAAAATATGGTGCAGCGCATCGACACTCGGCTGGCCGTTGAGTGCCACATTCTTTCCATTCCTTTATGCATTCTTGCTATAAATTTGTGCAATGGCCGTTTGTTGGATTTGCAGAAATGTAGCTCTGAAGAACAAGGGTCTATTTTGTGAACAGCCGAGTCAATTTCTTTAAATTTACGCAAAAAACTATTTTTGGGCCGGGCCGGGTCCGGTTTATCTTGAGGGGGGGCCTGACGGAAGAACGTCCCTGTAGAGAGAAAAGCGAAGAAAATGATGAAAGGGAAGATGAGGAAGAAGATAGGGAGGACAGAGATAGGGAAGATCGCAGTGACAGGAAAGATCGCCGGGACAAGGAAGATCGCAGGGACCGTGAAAGAGATAGACAAGACCGGGACAGACAGCGAAACCGAGACCACAAACAAGATGAGCGTCGCAGAGATCTGGAAGAGAAACAGAAAAACGAGCGAGATGACCTTCAAAGGGACGAGCAAGGTGATGATAAACAGGAGACAAACGACCGGAGGAACAGTGACAACAATGAATGAGACATGACAGAGCAGCAGCGGCAAAAGATGGAGGAGGAGTACGTTAGAAAGAAGGGCAAGGAGAGAAAGGTGGACCGGCTGCAGTCGCGGTCGGATGGGCAGCAGCAGTCTGCCAACGAAATAGCTGATTGGGATGCGCCTCACAAGGAGAACCAACAGCTGAGTCCGGACCAGCAGAGAACTACAGACGAGATGTACAAGAAGCAGTGGGATCAGATGACCAGGGCCCAGCAAGAACATGCCCACAAGCAGATTCGGTCCTACTACCGACTCACAGAAGACTCATGCGTCATTGACTGCCCAATCAAGGGGGTGGTCGGTCTGGGAGTTGCTCTCTTTTTCCATGGTAGGTTGCTCTTTGAAGCTACATTGTACTTGTGGGCAGTGCTAATGTACTGTGGTGTGTTCAGCTTGCTGGAAAATCGAACGCGAGCATGGAACAGTCACCTACACTTTACCAAGTCACGGCCAGTTGTACACTTGGCCCGATCGGTACGAGATGGGCACAAAAGCAAGACTACAATGCGACCCTATGTACTTTCAGGAGGGAAATCAGGAAACGGAATGCGTGTTCACTTGGACTTGACAGCCAGAGCTGGCCACCTGTATTCCTCATCGTAAGTTTACTGGGCAGATTCTTATGTACACTGAAGTTCTGTTTGATGCTTGATGATCAAAAATAAGAGAAAAGAAAATATCTTTACTAAAGGTGTGCAAAATGCATGTTAAAAGGCATTCTGATCGATTT
The DNA here is from genome assembly GCA_030248155.1 of Sabatieria punctata. Lineage (NCBI taxonomy): Eukaryota > Metazoa > Nematoda > Chromadorea > Araeolaimida > Comesomatidae > Sabatieria > Sabatieria punctata. The sequence continues at coordinate 7,179 of JASANB010003776.1, forward strand.
CTGAGCCAGTTTGTTAGTACTGGAGCCACTACTAGTACTGTATTTTTGGGTCGGGGGTCCTTTAACTTGTCTCGGGGGGGAGGGGGTGACGGGGGTTTGGCCTATTCAGCAGGGGGGTAACCCCGCCAAACCCCCCTAGTACATGTATGGCGAGAACTACATACAGTAGAGTACGTACAAAAGAAACATTTCTAATGACCTTTCTTCTAACTTCTAACGCAACAAACCTAAACATAAAACAGATTCAAAGAAAAGCTTGTTTTGGCTAAAGTACAACTTAGATTTTAAAAGAATAACCCAATCCATCCCGAGCAGGCTCCATCCGGAACAACCCAACCAAAATTCTCTGCCGGGCGGCCTGTGCAGGGCTCTAATGATGACCAGAATACGTTTTAAATGCCTTTTTGAAAGTTAATTTTTCAAAATGTTCTCGCCCTTGTTGGTCAGAATCCGTACGAGGCCCCTCATACTTAAAACTACTAATTTTAAGCTAAGAATGCCTTTCAAATGCGTTTTTAAAGGCTAATTTCTCAAAATTCCCCTATGAGATAAAAGTATGAGAACTAAGCTCGGCAGTAGAACCGACTTGAGTGAGAGAACTACAGTGTAGAACAGACTGACTATGTATACACAGATGTAACTAGAACTTTACAGCACTCAGTACAATTGGCTGAAATTGGCGCAATATAATGGGCGCCTGATACATAATTACATTTGAGAAGGAAACTTAGTCAACTTTACTGCAGCAACTAAAACGCAAAAGCAAACGCAACTAAAGTACATTTCAAAATACCGTGCACGCTGTGTTTTTTGCGAATAACTCCTTATGGAAGCGTCGGAGCGCGTTTTGTCTCATAACCAAAGTTGTAGAGGGGCCCGAGCTCTGTACTGTCGTGTAACCTAATCTGCACAACGTTCCCTTGTAACGCTAAGTTGCGCAAGGAAAAAAAATCGGCTTTTTGTGTAGTTGGGCTGAATGCGATTTTCTTAGTGAATCAGAATCTAGAGATCATGGGGATTTCAAAAATGTATTCATATTGATTCTAGGTGAAACGGTTCCAGAGATATACACCGTCAAAATTGACCGAAAATGCCAAAAATGGCCGTTTTTGGCGATTTTCAGATTTCTGGGGGGGGGATTGAAATAACTCGGGACCAACTCAACCGATTTGGCTGAAATTCACATATATGGTGTAAAATTTAGTTTTACATCGATTGAGACACATAAGAACCCTGAGAAGTTGACCCTGATACCGTAATCCCGGTTTTTCCAAGATTAGGTCATTTGATTTTTTCTCTGGTTGTATGTAGTAGTTTAAGCCCTCGACTGTGGTTAAAAATGTACTTTAAAGTGTTTTGAGTCGATCTCAGGCCTTTCTGAAGCCATTCGCGTACTTTAGTATGTGTTCCACTGACAGTGGTGTTTTAGATAGATTCCATGGACCACAACGCCTACGACGACGGGTGCGACGTGGAAAAGAAGCCAGGTTAGAACAATTGCCTCAAAGACACAAAACACATCATGCAAAGTTTTAGACATCTGACGTACCGGTGTTGTCTGGCATTCAAAGTCAGGTTCACTGAGTGCACACGGGTGAGGCGCAGAGCCCAGGGCAGGCAACTGAATCCTCTATACAGATGAATTCGGCGATAACATGACACTCACCAGCATGCTCATTGGACTCCATCCTAAAGAGTAAGTCCGTACTCTTCTGTATGTATGACGTTTTTACATTATCGTACTGTACTGTACTGCACTTGTTTCGTTTCTCAAATACACGCACCGCACCGCACCGCACCGCACCGCACCGCACCGCACCGCACCGCACCGCACCGCACCCGAAAATACAAACGCCTTGTACTAATAGTAGCGCCCCTCTAATAATAGCGCTCCCCATACTACGTACTATCAGTCGTCTGTCACTGTCCCTAAAGGACAATGTTCTTTGATTAAGCTTGCAGACATTAGTCAAACTAAAAATTGCTCGTATTTAGACATCAATACCTCTATTGACAGAGAAAAAGGATACTTGAGATGGCCAAGGTAGCATTCAAATAATAAACGCGCAAGCTCTAAGTCCCATGACACTCACAAACATTATCATCGGGCTGCATTCTATATTCTGAATTACGATAATGTACAGAGGACGTTTTTATATCATCGTACAGTACAGTACAGTACCGTACAAACATGCGCACCCAACACTGGCGCCGCACGCTATCAGCCCGAAAATACTACAGTTCCCAAGACAAAGTACTGTCCCTAAAGGAGAATTTTGTTTGACTAAGCTTGCAGACAATAAACGCGCCAGCTCCAGTGCCATCGCCACTCTAACGATGGCGCTCCCAAAAGCACGCACAAGAAAATAATAGCGCAGCCCTATTATTAGAAGTTTTTCGGTAGTAACTGGTTTCCACTGACAACGGTGTTTTAGATAGACTCCAAGGAGCACAGCGCGTACCGACACGCTCGAGAGCAGATGCCTGCCTTATATCTGTAAGTTTCTCAGTAATATTTGGATTCCACTGCAATATACAATGTACATGCATATAGATTTGTTAAACACAGGGATGTGAGGTGAGAAAAAAACACAGGAAAAAAACTGTTTTTTTTTTTTTTGGAAAAAAACCGGTTTTTTTCCTAAGGGTCGGAAAAAAAACATAAATCGCGGAAAAAAACTCAAACTAAAAATAGCTAATTTACGTCATTTTTCGTTTAAAAAACGGACTTTTGCTATGCATAATAGGCCATACTGACTCAAAACTGTTAGAAAAACAATAAAAAAGACCAAATTTGGCATGAAAAAACAAAAATGCAAACTGCTGTAAGAAAATTTGCATATAGCGTTGTTTATGGAACCTGTCAGGCACTGTTTCATGCCTGTTTCGTGATTTATATCAATGTAACACGTGTATTTCTGGTCTAACAAGACTGAGGAAGGCGCTAGAAAGCGTTAGGAGTCATAAAACCAGCCTAGGATACTCAGAACTTGGGCTGGAGTTTTTTCCGCGATTTAGGAAAAAAACCGGAAAAAAAACCGGAAAATAACTGGAAAAAAACAGGCCGAGGTTTTTTTCGGAAAAATATGCAACCCTGGTTAAACATGGCTTCCCTGACCCGTCTGAGCCCTGAGCATGCATTTCAACTAAATAATAAGTGAAAATTTTCTGCTGTATAATAACATTTTCCAGTTATAAGACCATGGTCTTTAAAAGGGCGCCAAAAAGTGACCCTAAATTTCGGCATTTTCAAGTTATAAGACCAGATTTTACAAATGGAAAACTCCAGTATCCTACAAAGCGTAGTTTGCTAGTTAATCTCGTACATAATGTGTCAGCGGCTGCAGGAGCCAAAATGCAACCCACCAGGCCACATAGAGTCTGCATCGTGCTGCCTTTTGCAATTCAGAACGCAAAGTTGATAGTCGCAATTTTTGCTTGTTTTTAAAAGGAGTCCATTTTAAAAGGAGTCCGTTGCAATTGGCCCCTAGCACTTTTGCGACAGATTGATATCTGAGAGCTGGCTCTAGACCGGTTTTTCGGAATCAGATAAAGGTACAGGTCAATCAACTTTAGTTCCCTCGTTTTTACAATGCCATTGTGGATACAGCTCTCATTTATTATTCACAAAAATACGCTGACCTTCGATCTCTAATACAGTACTTAGCCGACCAAAGCTGATGGTGAACGTTTTTCAGCTGTGCAAATGGAGCAAGAGTGCATGCCACTCTAAGAACTTTCTCAAGGGAGAGACGCCGAAAGAGCAGGTCTATCTGAGTGGTGTGCGGCCAGGAAAGGAACCAGGGTGAGTACGGTCGGTGCACACACACAAACACATCTATGTTGCAAAGTTTAGACAGTTGCGGTATCGGTGTTGACAGTGTTCGAAGGTCCGATTCACAGACTGCCAACGGGTCAGACGCAGAGCTCTTCCTCAGCACGGATGAGTTTGGTGAGAACATGACACTCGCCAACATGAGAATTGGGCTCCATCCCAAATAGTCAGTCTCTACTAATGTTCATAGGTCATCTTCAGTGGCCAGCAGCGCACACTACATACATGTTGTAGTGCATGCAGCACGGACTACAAACACTTTTGAAATATCCCTTTCCGGGAAAGCTAAAATCGCAGAAAAATCCTGCAAAATTTCTGCCGCCACTCTGTCTTTGTTCATCTGGTGGGGCATCACAATTTGAACTATATTTCAATTATTCCACGCGAAAAATATGGCAACGTAAGCTATGTAATGGTGCGCTTATTCTTAATTTCACAAAGACCGGCTCCGAGCGTGTTTTATACGCATACATGCAACAGGTCATCCGCCGAAGGCGGGAAGGGGTTGGGGGGTCTGGCGCCGGCCGGGGGTCTGAGCCAAAATTTTGGGTGGGATTGGGCACTAAAAAACGCACAAAAATCGAAAAAATCGCAATTTTTGGCTAAAAATCACCAAAAATCGCTAATTTGGGCTGAAATACAGCTACAAAGTGCTGTTTTGCAGGCGATTTTGGAAATTTTTGTTTCTTAAATTGTAAAAAATCGCAAAATTTTGCTCAAAAAATTACTTGCCAGAAAAATCGGAGGGGGGGGCGGGAAAATCGTTTCGGGGCGTCCCCATCCGGGGGAGGGGTCTGGCCTAAGTCGGGTGTGGGGTAGACCCCCAGAGCCCCCTGTTGCATGTATGTTTATACGATAGCTCATGTTCCTTTAAGTTGAAATGGGTTTGGGTTCAGACAACGCTCTTTTCAGAGATTACAAGCATATACGCTTTAGCAGTGGCGTACCCAGGGGGTGTACAACCCCCTTTGCAGTGAAGGTAGGGAGGAAACATTAGACCAACTCGGTTCGATTCCCGGTGATAGCCAAGATGGCTCGAAAATATCTTTCTGCACCTGCCACACACAAGTGTTCCCAGTGAAAAGTTCGCGATGACAGACGTAACCGGGTTTTGAGCAGGAAAGCAGAACAGTTGCTGTTTGTTAAGAACAATCTGATTTTCTTGGATTTCGAATGTTAAGCTTTGTTAGGTGAAGTTAGAGAGCAGTAGAGAAGTACGTACAGTATGTAGATAAGTAAAAGAACTGTTCTTACATGCAATCAGCACCGTTTTAGAATAATTCACACAAACTCGGTATTATTCAAACCGATCCTCGATTACGTAACCGAATTTTCAAAATACCTAGCTATTCTGAGTTTTTCGAGTTGAATCGATCTCCAGAGGCCGTATTCACAAAGATTTCTAGACTGTCTAGTTTTCTAGCAAGTCTACTTGCTACTAGTGCGTTCTAGATCTAGTGCGTACTAGCTTCGCTATTCACAGAAAGTAGCACGTTCTATGTAGAAGGCACTACATCTAGTGCCTTCTACTTTCTAGCGTGTTCGCCGTTTCTCGTTCACGTGCTTGTCTCAGCATATTACTTGTCCTTTGCCAATTAAACCTAGCTCATCGCAGTCATTTGCAGAGCCAGGTATTTCCCACAATTCTGATGTGAGTTCCGTCAATGCACCCGACCCAACTACACCAGAAAACTTGGATAATGCATAAAATCCTCTTTGGTTTATGCTTAGCTCAGCTCGGTTAGTCGGGAAATGCACAAAGCGACCCAATTTGCTGTTGACTGCTTTCAAAAATCTGTCAAACACTCGGGAAATAGTTGGTTGACTCACATTGAAAAGGTCACCTAAAATGTCAACTTGAAAAGCGTTTGAGGCAACACAGCACAGACCAATCAAAACTTGTACAGGATGAGTAATAAAAGTGGACAAGTCTTTGCTGCTCTCTGGATTGAGCACTGCTTGGCTGTAAGGGGCCGTCCATAAACTACGACGTTCAAAAATTCAAAATTTTGCACCCCCCACCCCCCCTCCGACGTTTACCGACGTTTTCATCATCACCCCCCATAAAAATTACGACGCTTGGGAGGACCCCCCCCCCCCGAAATAAAATTTTCGAATTTTCGTTCAAAATCTGAAGCTGCTTTTCTGACTGCGTAATCACAAATGAATAATAAAAAAATTTATGCCTGTTCACATACGTATTTACCAGTTAGTTTCACCAATCTTTCAAGAATTTATTTAACTTTCAGTTAAAAAAGAGTCATTCAAATCGGTTGAGATTTGCGGTTGCCACAGTAAAAAATCTGCTGGGTTGTTTTAATCACTCTTGTTCGTTGCCAAAATCAGTGTTTCAAATTTGAGGGCAAATATCTCAAGAATCAAGCAGAGCATCTTAACGAAAACTCTACCAATCGGTAATTTATTTGTCTTTCATTCAAAAAAGATTTATTCAAATCGGTTGGGATTTACGGTTGCTACAGTAAAAAATCTGCTGGGTTGTTTTTTTTGCACACCCTGTACAAATCACGCTAACATACTGTATGTTGTACAACTACAAAAATGTGTAAAAAACCGTTTGACTTTCTCTGCATTCTTGCTTATTCTGCAATCGTCAAACCTTACCAAAAAAAGGCCAAAAATACGTCAACGTTTTGCATCAACCCCCAGCCCCCCCCCCTCCGACGTTCTGCGACGTTTTTCGGGGTACCCCCACCCCCCCTCTCTGAACGTCGTAGTTTATGGACGGCCCCTAATGTGAATTATCTGGACTGATTTTTCAAGAAAAACTGATACTTGTAATAACCAGTTTGTTTCCCCTGAAACTCATGCTTTTAGCCCGATTTTTTACGTTTTAACGCATTTTTAAAGCTTACAAGTGTCTTCACACATGTAAAAGGTCATCCCCCGAAGGGGGATGGGGTCGGGGGTCTGGAGCCGACCAGGGGGTCCGAGCTCAAATTTTGGGAAGGGGGATGGATGGGCACTAAAAAGCGTTCAAAAATCGGAAAAATCGCTAATAATCACCCAGGGGCGGGCGGGCATATTTCAGGGCGTTTATATGGAAAAACGCGGTAACATTTTCAGAAATTTTCAATAAGGGCTAGCGAACACTTTATCCTTAAAATGATCTTAGAAAAGCTACTTAGAAGCAAATTTCAATAGTTTACTGCTCTTTGGAAAGAAAATTAGCATCATTAGCTACCGGCCTAGAAAGACAAAATCATTCGATGAAGTGTAGATTTGAATTTGTACAAGGGTATGAATTTGCCAGGCAAGGGTATGAATTTGTACTTGTCCAGATTTTTATAGCTTGCCCTGTACAGCCGGTGGAATTTCTGTTCGTATCGGATCGCAAATCATCAAAAAAACACTGCTGTCAATTCTTGTATTGCGCCTCGACTGAGCCGAACGAAATCGTTCATACAGTGAGCGACTCAACCGGATTGTTGATAGCTTTGAAATAAACACGTCCAGCCTGCTGGTTGTCAAATATTGGGGCAAAGTCAACCGTAACTTACAACAAACGACGATTTATACAGATTTTGTGCAAGTAGTGCGTCAAACTAGCGACCTCCGAGGTGGCTAGAAAATCTAGTGCGTCTACTCGCTAGAAATGTAGCGCGCTAGTTTTGTGAATGCGAAGGACTTGCTAGATAGAACGCACTATCTAGCAAATGCTAGAAACGAACTCGCTAGTTGCATCTAGCGTGTTTTGTGAATACGGCCTCAGGCCTCCTCTGGCTGGGGCAACCAAACCCCAAAACCGCTTCTTTAAACAATGTAAAGTATTGTCACAGCCAAACGACTTGAGCCCGACGTCGCGGTCGCACCGCCAGGCTCTCGATTTTTTTCGTTTCTAGAGTTGTCATTCTAATTTAGGTCTACAGTGCGTCGTATGAAATCATGTGGAACCTGCACCATTGCACTCACGGACTTTCTCAGATTTGTCAGATGCCAGCCAGCTGAAAAAAGTTTTCGGTTCTTATCGGGCAAACGTGGCCAGACGATCAACAACCGGAATTAGTCAACAAAATAATTGATTGACTGACATTTGGCAAGACACTGTGGTCTGATTCATCAGTAGTTTCAGTGGAAAATTCTCTTTTCATAAACCTCGTTACATGTGTACCATAGAACAGTGAAAATTTGAATGGAACAAAATGCAGCAGAATTAAACAGTTCACTGTGCGTTTTCGTCCATATCTGATGGGCTCTGCTGTGTATGAACCAATTTCCTAGATGTGACCTTCGCACGAGTGCTTGCAGATAATCGAGCCATAGATGGTGCCAGACCTGAAAGCACCGGTTATACAGTGAAGGATTTTATGGTTTATAGTACCGGTACAACCGTTTTTGTCAAAAAGGCTGGAAAACTTTCGGCTAGCGTATGGATAACCGATGGGAACATGGATTTTTAAGCCATTTTTTAGTCAGGATTCAGTTTTTTTCGACATTTTTAGTTAGAAACATGGTTTTTATACGCTTTTTGATTCAGAAGAGAAGGGGTCTCTGACTCAAGGCCTTTTAGCCCAAAAACAAGTCCGATAAAACAAAAATGGACAAACTACCGCCTTTTGAGGATAGTTTTCCGACCTGCACGTTTTTACCTGGAAATGGAAAAACACGTACGGGAATTGAGTCAATTAGGGTAGACAGATGGCGGCGAACGTCATTTATCTGAAACTTTGACGCGAAAACTTCCCCTCCGACTTTTGAAGGAGAATTCGCTAAGTGGTTGGCCAGCCCAATCGTTTGCAGCGCTTACGGCAGTTTGTGGAGGAGCAGCTCCAAATCGCACGATTTGTCAATCAGTTTTCGAAAGACAACAAAGACCAGCCAAAACCGAAATCAGTACAGAGCGCTCCTAAGCCGCAAACGCCTGGGTCTACAGCTCATACCCCAATTCGCTACCGCTAACCCGAAATGTTTTTTCTGCAAGGCTGGCCATTATTCCGACCAATGTTCTGTCTACCCACCCAGACGCGAAATCTCGGCATGGTTTTGCTAAAAGCAACAGATTGTGCTTTCGGTGTCTGCGCGCTAATGATTCGATAAAAAATTGTGCCTTCAAACGCAATTGTTACCCTTGTCAGAGCGTGTCCCATAACCGAGCACTGTGCACTTCGAAGTTTGCTTCTAAGCCCGGCGAGCACAAATCGCAGGTTAGTGGACGCAATTCGTCCGGAACGCTGGCTACTACTGTATGTAGATGCGCCTTTGCTAGAGAGCGCTAGTGCTGAAGCCAGTCGAAACTACTCGAACACAAACGTCAACTTTAGATGCAACTCGAATACCACTTTTGACGCTTTGGGATAATCAGAAATAAATTAGACTCGTAAAACAACTTTTGGCTCGATTACTGCTAGATTCAGGCAGGCAAAAAACGTTTTTGCGGTCGAAACCTAGCACAGAATCATACATGGGCCGGAAAAATCCGGAGGGGGGTAGGGGGGTTGAGACCTCGGGGGGGGGTCCCCCAAAAAAGGGCCAAAAAACGCCTACGTATTTTGCCTTAAATAAGCGAAATTTTCCTCCCTCCGGGAGGGGGGGTGGGCGGCCGAGGGGGTGGTATTGCCGGCCGAGGGGGGAGGGGTATACCCCCTTACCCCCCCGGCCCATGTATGCACAGAATAGGGACTCCATTCCGTTGGCACCGACCGATTTAGAGCAGCCGCATTTGCGCAGCCGACGTGCGTTCGTGCGGCGATTGGTTTGGTTCGATTTCATTAGCCTGACTCTGTTCATCCGTCACCACCAGCAAGGAAAGGTGTTGAAGTTGGGACACTGTTGGTGTATAGATTGAAAACTATGCTCCTTCTTGCTCTGTCCACCTTACGAAATCATTTTTTGTACCTCATGCAGCCCTTTTTGGCTTGGCATACAGAAAGACGACCTGGAGATAAGTTTAGGCAGAGACGAGACGCCC